>NMRB01000097.1:321349-340274 GCA_002633025.1 Notospermus geniculatus
GGGGGGGGTGGGGGGGGGGGGGGGTGAAGATACAACTAATCTATTTTGCTTGAGTGCTTTAGCGTACAAAAAAAATGAATTCATAATTATTACAACTCCACTGGACACACCATATTTGTTTTTCGCCACTTTTTTAATAGGCCTATCCACTGGTAGTTGATAGGGCCTATTTCACGTTGAGTTATATCGGAGGGTAAAGGAGAAGATATAAAATTGAATAACACACTTACAACGTCATCACTTAATCTGTAAAGTCATTTAATACTTTTAACTTGATCTGAGAGCCAGTCATACACAACATGTATATCAAGAACACAAGTCTATACTCAAAGAAAGTTAAGTACCACTCGTATGTTTCGTGTTGTACGTCTGAAAGACACACAGGAATTTCATTAGCAGGTGATGTTCGCCCCTTTCTACCGTCGATCATATAAGCTGCTCCTACGCCATCATTAAAATTCTGTTGCTGTAGCCTAATGCTCTACGGAATATTCATAAACATCATAACACACTTCGTATGCTAGTGATTCAAAATAGGCACAAAAGACTTTTATGTAGATGGGTCTTTTCTATTCTGATATTCATCCTAATCGATGCAGATGCAGACACAGTGCTGCCCTCTAGTTGTGGTAGAAGGCAGTTCACCAATTTTTGTCTTCTCTTGAGATGTTCCATCAATCAGCAAATTTTATTTCAAAAGACGTCACGGCATGTTGTGGTTTTATTTCTGCTCAATAACTTAGCTCCGTTGGTCATAAATTTGTAAATGTTTTGTTAAGGAAATAATGGACAATATGCTGCCCACATTGGTTCACAACTCGTAAGGGTACAAGGGTTCATGGATGAGGTCCCAGGGGCTGTAAAATAAATTGTAAATAAATCTGATATAATCCTTATAAAGCATATTTTTTGCAGCTGTATCGTATGTGTACAGGTCTTGACCGAATGATCACTTACATGACCGCGTCATTTGTAAATTCACGTCATGATATTCTTGACTAAATATGTGACCCGATCTTGCAGAAGTAGGCACATATGGCAGGTGATCATCACTGGTCATCAGTTACTCTACTATTATCACTGCTATTGACAACCTACAGAGGCGTACATTTCAGCTATTGTGTTGTAAGGCCGTAAATTCTTTCCCCATTTGTGACATGTGCCAACTTTTGCTTGTGGTCACAAAGGTCCAAGTGCCAAAAATGGAATCGTTTATACATGTATTTATGAATCATCTTGAGCATTTTAAAATGTGGAGGGAACCCAGTGCTGTTGAAGTGAATCACCTTCTGCATATTCCATAAACACTGTGACAGACTGGAAACGTACAGATTCCAGTCTGTTACAGATTCCAGTCTGTCACAGGCTGTGAGTCACCGGTTGCATAAACACTGTGACAGACTGGAATATGTCACAGTGTTGCGTAAGCACTGTGACAGATTCCAGTCTGTCACGATGTTGCATAAACACTGCGATGGACTGGAATCTGTCACAGCGTTGCATAACCATAAGCACTGTGACATATTCCAGTCTGTCACAGTGTTTAGCAATATTGTGACAGACTGGAACCTGTCACATTGCTTATAAATGGTTATACAACACTGTGACAGATTCCAGTCTGTTGCAGTGTTTATGCAACAGAAGCTGACTCACTGTGACAGACTGGAATCTGAGCTTATGTCCTCAAAAGTGACAGGTGCTGACGTTTCCATTGGCCCACCCAAAGTTTCTTCCAGTGACTTTAGGCCTAGGCTCAGACCAGCAGGGTACTGACGCCGCTCTCTATAGAGGGCAAATTGGAAATGGCCAAGTCTTGTGTTGTAGAAACAATCAGATACAACCGTGCCGAACAAAAATGCTCCCAACTACGACCCACTGCTGACCCTTCCCTCTTGATTTACTTCAAACCTAATGAAAACTTTTGGCAAGGAAACCCAGGCTTCCACAGAACATTCTGAAGGATCATGGCAGCACATCCATGGAGAAAACAAACCCGAATCCAGTTTTCTTAATTAAAACATGCACATTACTTTCCAATATTTTTCGCAATAGCGTCAGGAATTGCATGACTGTACACCATTAGGCCGAATTTGCTGACGTCAACACAGGGAGACAATTTTATAACCGCCTGTCGTATCTAATGACTAGAGTATTGTATTAGATATTTCCATCAGGGCAAAAGCCATGTCATTATTGGTCCTGTAAGTACGGAGAAGGCCATCTCAAGCTTCTCATGTTCCTCACTTGGATGGGGTCTTTTACTTGCCCTTGTAAAGGCACAAGGTTCAAGGCACCATGGCTTACTGTCTCATGCGATGGACATGAGCAGCATGGGATGATTAATCCCATATTCGAACCCGAGATCTACCACTTGCTAAGCAGATGCAATAATCACTAGGCCACCAGGCTCCCCAGTACCGGTATCTGGCAAGTTATTTAAAAGCAACACGGATCAGGGTTTTCAAATGTTTTTTCTTGTAATTTTCCATCAGGCGGTAGGCCTATGCATGTAAAAAGATAAGATGAACACGAAGCAAACAAACCTTTTATATCACATGGTGCGATCTTTATTTTCATGCCTATAGTAGCCTATAATTCATGATTTTTAACTTTTCAAGTGCTGAGCATTTTGCTGCCAATTCAATAATTCCACTTGTGGCAGTGGGGAGCTTACCGATTGAAGTAATAGCTCTTGTTCACTACCCCAAGTACACTGTAATGTACAGTTGAGCTATTACTTGAGTCATCCTGCCTCCCCTTCTTTCAGATAGTGCCTTTTCCATTGGAGGGAAAAGCTGGTAGATATCGCTGGCCTTTTCCAGTTACTGGTAGCAGTAGGGCCGATATAATGATTCAATTTACCAAACTCCAAAAATGATATATTATAATCATGAAAAATTTTTCCGATGTTTATTATTGTGGACACATGACGCATGACAGTACACCTGATGTAATTTTTTATGGAATTTTAAAATGGCATCCGTTGATGTTCTCACCTCTCAGCTACTGTGTGCGAATCTTTGCAGTGGACCAAATCACCGTTATTTCGTAAGCAGAAAGGAAGACCTAGCTACATGTATTGCTGGCATTGCTGTGTAGAAAGTGCTGTGTAGAAAGTGCTGTCTTAGGGCTCGTTTCCACCAGCATATGGCGTCGGCGGTAACGTCGGCGTCCGCATTCGAATCACTTCTATGTCGAGTCCATTGACTGTTTCAACTGCACTTTCACGTCAGCGGCAAACTGGGGTCGAAACAGTCAATCGACTCAACAGAGAAGTGATTTGAACGCTGACGCTGACGCTACTGCTGACACCACATGCTATTGGAATCGAGCCCTAAAGGCCTACACATACACCATCCAATATTACTGCACAATATGGGGCCCAAATGGGGTAAAATGTTTCTGGCAGAAGAATTGGCAATAATATTGCCCATTTTGATCTTCATAACAATAATATTGATCATGTGTGGGTCACATAAAAGCCGACTCTTCCCATTGTTGTACAACAGGCTCCTCACCACCTATCCTCCCATTACTGGTCAGAAGCATCAATTAGAATGGAAAACAACAGGCCTATTCGCAAAGTGACATGCCATTACTATTTATTAACATGAACTCAAGCCGAAATGTTGTATTTGATCTTGCTAAGCCATTGCCATTGCTTGCTTGCTGTGTCACTGTCACTGCATTGCCGTTCTTTTAATCTGCTCAAAGTTCTGCACTGAAAGTTATCTACAGTTTCTATTTATTATTATATAATACTATAATTTGCACATTTTGTGAATTGAGATATTTTCTGGAAAAACAATAAGATAGAATAACTGATCTACACCCTAGTAGTCTTGATCACCATTCTTCCTAAAGCCAGCAGCACACCAGGCGATCTGCTCGCCACCGATCTTCTCACCAGCCACCGCAGACTAGGATAAATACAGACAAATCCCAATTTGACGTAAATGAGAAAGATCTGCGCACTTCCGCCGAAATCGCAAACACAACCTCGATCTGAAATTGAATGACATGACACAGAGAACCCCACGACAGTGACTTCGACGACATTGCGTCAGACTCAACCATTGCTGAATCATGGATTGCATCTGTTCGCTGGTTTCAGATTGAGGTTGTGGTTGGGTTGCGATTTCAGCGGAAGTGTGCAGATCTACGAATTCGAGAATTGTCTCTATTATTGCTTGGTATTGTTTCAAACTGGGCGAGCATCGCTGGCGAGACGATTGCATGCATCGCTGTCCGGTGCACATCTGGGGCCGATTTCACAAAGCGCGTTTAAGACTTAGACGCGTGTAACTTCGTCAAATGCATGATGGAAGTGCGTGCATTTAGCGAAGTTACACGCGTCTAAGTCTTAAACGCGCTTTGTGAAATCAGCCCCTGGTGTCAACAACCCAATTTTGCTCACTGGCGATCAGGGCCCATATTCATAAAACCCTGCTAGCCTAGTTGGCTGCTAGTTGTGTGCATTGGCCTGTACAAACTAGGGACTTTAGCAGGCAGCTAAGCCTAGCAGGGTTTTATGAATATGGGCCCTGATCAATATGATCGTCAGGGGTAGCGAGCATAAAGGGGCCGTAACCCTACGTCAGGCCTAATTATAAGCCAGGCGTAGTGCCTGACGTAGGGTTACGACCCCTTTATGCTCGCTACCCCTGGTGTGCTGCTGGCTTAACGACAAGTTCGAACCTTTAATGCAGAGTAAAATATTTCAGACTTCGATAGGAATACTATTTTTATTCATTTGTTCTTGATGCAATTGATCAGTGACTTGCTACTTTTAAGTTTTGATGTCGTGTCGACCATTTTAACATCAGAATTTTCTCTGTGATGAGTTTATTGAGGTATTGACGCATAAATGTTTAGGCCAAGTCAAACATTTTTAACTCAGGTGTGTCCTCATTAGGCCCCTATTATGTAGAACTATGCGCTGTTCGCTATTCGGTATTCATCGTTTCCACGACGTAACTCTGACATTGTCCGCCATTGCTGACGTCGCCGTAATGACGCAAAGCTGGTGGGCAAAATGCATTGCTGATGATGCAAAGCCGGTGGGCAAAACGCGCAATGTCACAGAACGATGTAGGCCTGGGCCTACGTCATGGAAACGATGAATACGGTATACTATTTGGAAAAATTGGACACCCACGATTTGAACTATAAGCGAATAACGTGCACTCAGAGTAGTTCAGTCTTATGTAAACCACTCATTGAAATAACTTTTCTCGATTCACACTATACACGTGCCCTACGAAACATGCCTAGAATACCAAATAGCGTATAGCTCTATGTAGGGGCCTTTAGGGGCACAGCCAACAGCGATATATTTAGCAATATTCTTTCACAATATAATTCAGGTACAGTAGCGACACTCAATGGTGCCGCTACTATGGACATTCGACGGGAAAAACACCATTGTGTAAGCATCCAACCCAAGCCTGTTTATTAAGGGGTGGACTTCCTTTGTATTTATGCCAACGGGGTGGAGTACTACATGTATACATGTATTGATATATAGCGATGTTCTTTCACAACAGAATTCAGGTAATGAAACTCAATTTGATCGTGATTCATCAATGTAAGGTCATCTAATTGGTTAAATATTTTGCCAGGGAAAAAAGAAGTGTGTATAAAGGCGCGTTTCCAAAACGGCGGATTCCACGTGGTTTGCAGTGAGCGATGCGGTTTTCACAGGGTTTTGGATAATCCTTCGATGGTTTAACAACATGGCGTGTTAATTATCCCAATGCCTGTGAAAACCACTCAGCTCCGCACAAACCGCACAGAATCTGCTCAGTGGAAACAGGCCTACTACATGTACTACCGTAGTAACAACCAGGGCCTATTTTCCACAGTGAACTTGTTCTTTAAGCCTATTCTCCCAAGCAGACCCTGTGAAGGGCTGAAGCAAAAATGTTCTTTCACAATAGAATTCAGGTAGCTAACTCGATTTGATGCATGTCATTTATTTTCAATATACACTCTGGATTTATTGGCCATTTTCCGGAAAAAAGCATTGCATCGCTGTGAGGACCCGAACCTATTTTCTTGACTAAATTTGTGTCTTATAATTATATTTCTACAAGGAGCTGAAGCAGAACTAGATATAATATAGCAATCTTCTTTCACAATATTGGTTCTACACGTCATTTTCATGATGACACAATGCCGCCATATTGGCCGTCAAAATGTCAAGCGACATTGCAGCAGCGCCGCCACACAGACTGTGACGTCAAAATGTCATGACGTCACAATCTTGACGTCTTGAATCTTGACAATCTTGAGTTTTGACGTCGTCGCTGGCCATTGATGGCCAACATGGCCGATGCTTTGCAGTCACGTGACCGTTGTGATGTCGGTGAAGAACCTCTATAGAATTCAGGTAGCAACGCAAATACTGGTGCCATTTATGATAATTTTAGTAATGCATGACTTATATCCAATGTACTGGTACACACTTAATTGTTTGGACATTAGCCGGGGAAGTAGTATATGCATATAGCAGTGAAGAACCTGAGTCTATTTCTGGGAGTTAATTTGTGTTTTATATTTTCTGGGGTGAATTTGTGTTTTATTTCTTAAGCTGTTGATCCTTTCCGATGTCAGCTGTTGTGTTTTGGTTCTTGTGGGTCGCTGATTTCTATTACATCAGTATAATGTATAATGTATAATGCTGATGTCAGGTCAACCTTGCGACGGCACAAAACACGCCGCGACTGACTCCACTGGATCACTTTGCATCTGACTCTGAGCCACGACGGCGTGGAACAAATCAGCCGCCAAGATGGTGTGACATGACTGCAGTTGCGTCTCACCTGCAGCGATCAGCATCAGTCGCCGATCTAAAAGATCACGAATCACACGAGTTGAACATGTACAACTTCTGTGCCATCCTGACGGGCATTGCATGAGTTGCAGTCGACCCAACTTTAGTTATGATTCCCTATGCAGATGTCACCTTTCCACGATGAGCGCACACGTTTTTTATTTTGCAACCTGACCACGACTTCTTTATTTGATGCTGTCTGTTCCGTCGTGGCGGAAGCAATCGTAGGTCTGACCTTACATCAGCATAACAACTTATACTGCAAGATCGAGACTAGCCTATGATACTCATCAGTGAAATCAACCCTCAAAATGGTGTAAAAGTCATTGGCTAATATTCATAAAAGCTAGCAAGTGCTTTTCCTTCAAGTTTTGTAGTGCATTTACATTGGACCTCGCTGTGCAAATCTTAGGTAAAAGCATTTGCTAACTTTTATGAATACCAGCCATTGTCTCTTTATTGTGATTGAAGGGAAGATATGGTGAAATGTCGTAACGGCTCTCTCATGTACAACTATGTACACTGTTGTGTAGAGTCAAGCTATTGAGTCAATCAGCCACACCCCCACTGATCGCTCATGGTATGGAGACAATGACTTTTACCATAGGGGGCAGCACTGTTGTATTCCATAAGTTCCTGTCATTTTGAACCTTCTTGCTAAATCAAGTCGAGTGCTTCACCCTTTGAACTAACTGTTGATTACGGTTACCATGGTTACAGTAATAATTGTTGTAAATCTTTTGTCATTTCCAAATACATGCGTATCAGACAGCCTTCAGACTAAAAAGATTGGAACTTTCCGCATGTCTTCTGTATATCTAACAGCCTTTCCAACAAAGATGGGGGTCTGGCAGTTCTCACCATATGACATCATTTGCTAATACCATTCAATGGTCGCTGCTATGCTAAGCTGGTCAAGCAAGCCATGGGCACAAAACTTAAACTTAGGTAAAATAATTGTCTTTGGCTCCAGTTCCATAGAGCTCACGTTGACACTTTTCACGCGCCACACTTCACGTTTTCCTTTCGTTCCTCGATTCAGCGCACAACGAGACACACATTACCTGTCCTGTGGTGTGCTTTCTCCGAGGAACGAAAGGAAAACGTGAAGCGTGGCGCGTGAAAAGTGTCAACGTGAGCTCTATGGAACTGGAGCCTGAGAGGATGTGTTTGGTAGTGTTATGTCATGCTTGGACAATGGCCACAAATGGCAGAACAACTGTAATAATAGACCCACCATGTGACCCGATCTGCCAAAGTAGGCGCATGTCGCAGGTGATCGCCAGTTTACTCAAATACTAGTGAGCTTCTGCAAGCGCCCGGTTGGGCCATACGACTACGTTTATCTATTGTTTGGGTGCACTCACACAATAGATAAACGTCGTCGTAGAGCCTAACTGGGCGCTTGCAGAAGCTCACTAATATCATTACTGTCCACTACTACTGTCAACCTGCAGAGACGTACATTTCAGCTATTGTGTTGTAAAGCCATTAACCCTTTCCTCGTTTGTGACTTGCGCCTACTTTTGCTAGATCGGGTCTTGGAGGAATTATACTGACAGTATACTGTCAGTATAATTCCTCCAAGATCGGGTCACATATGTTGGAAAGGTCGATAACTCCATGTATTGGGTCTCTCCAAGTCAATCTTTGATCACTTTTATTTCTGCTATATTTTGTTTTTTTGTCAGGCAGGCAGACAAGTTCCCTTTGTTGCTCATCAATACCTCTTTCTAATGGAAAGTATATTCCGAGGGCTTCTAAAATTTGATTGGTATTAACTCCAAATTCAATGCAGATTTTAATAAACATTACTGTAATTTCATCAAAAATTCATGAGCTTGCTTATGAAGCCTTGTTTTTCTCGTTCAATTTAGCCATTGCTTTTGTGGCCTAGTGGTTATCACGCCCGTGCTTATCAAGCGGCAGGTCTCGGGTTCAAACCAAGCCTGGGCCGTATGGGATTAATCATCCCTGGCTCTTCACGTAAGTCGCATTGGACAGAAAGCTGTGGCGTCTTGTACCTTGTGCCTTTGCAAGGGCAAGTAAAAGACCCCATCCAAGTGAGGAACATGAGTAGCTTGAGATGGCCTCTTCCGTACTCACCAGGGCCAATAATGCTATGGCTTCGGACCTGATGGATTGAAGATTCCGATACAGCAGGGCCGTAGCTAGCTTTTTTTCGCTAGAGGATTTTAAGCAGATGTGCTCAACGGACGTGGGCTTTGCCTTCGAGCACCGGTGGGGCCGGTTTTGTGGGGGGTCTGGGGGTCCTCCCCAGAAAAATTCTGAAAATTAGAAGCTCTGAGATGCGATTTGAAGTTAATTTCCCGTGCTCTGAGACACGAACATTAATGATCTTTTATCCCATTTGATTTTGCTGAAAAAATTTTTTTTTGAACAACTGGGCTGGGGGGCATTTGCCCCCCCCCCCTGTCCCTATACTATGCTAGATACGGCCCTGTACAGTTCTCCAATTGCTGCTAGACATGCAAGTCGTGACAGAGAAATTCATAGGCAAGCTTATGGGATTTTTCTTGTGTCTACACGTAACAGAAGCAGCAGCAGGTGAAAATTTTCTGGTATCGAATCAGATTTTGTCTTTGTCTTTCGTGTAGTTCTACATGTAAAAATCATAAAATGCCAACTTCACAAATAAAATCCAGGTCTCAACATTGTCAAATTCGGGAATGATACATTCTTTTTATGCGTTGCCATCGTTATCGATTGAGTATGTGCATGATGACGTATGATCGCGCCGATTTCCTAGGTTTCGAGTAATATTAAATTGTCTCTGTTCAACATCTGTTGTCCTCCACCGCCTTCATAAGTTATAAAGGCCCATTTCCACTGCAGCGGTTCACCACGGTTTGCAGCGAGCAGGCGTGCAGTTTTCACATCCTTTGATGGCTTAACAATAATACATGGCGTGTTAATTATCCCAATGCCCGTGAAACCGCTCCACTCTGCATGCTGTTCAAAGTGGAAAAGGGCCTTAAAGGCATTTTGATCTGGGCAGCAACATAGTATTATCAAGCCTTTTACCCCATAATTGCTGAAATTTTATTTTTCCTGCATCTTTGGCAACAAGGTTGTGTACATCAATTTATTGCCAAAAGATGGCAGCAAAGTTCTAGCGGACCAATACAAAAGGAAATTATCGTGATTGTTGTTCAATCCAGCATGAATGGGTCTGCAAGGTATTGAATTAAACCTAGTGACTCCTATTGGTCAAATGACTGATAGCTCCTATTAAAATACACTAAGATACAAAAGGGCTGAAGCCATGGCATTGTTGGCACTAAATAGGCCTACATCTTGAGCTAAAGGTACAAATATACAAACATGGTATTTATCTGTCTCCATACATCACCACATTCTTCAAAAGAAATTGATAGTTTTTACGCCCCACCCGACAGCATAGGATTTTGAAATAAGCAACCTTCCCGAATGCGAAGGACTATATGTAATTTGCCGAAAGGAGATTTGAACTCTATTAAATTCTACCCCACAATGGTCGAGGTTAGGGACATGAGATTTGTGTTCCTAAGTTGTAAGGTTCAGAATAAGTCAGTGTAAAAATATTGCCCTCATTGTCGGGAGACATGGACGCGAATGTCCTTCCACTGGGATGATATGTCTCCCTCACATGCTTCAGCTTTGCCTCGGGAGACATACCGTCCCAGCAGGGGGACATTCGCTATGTCTCCCGACACTGAGGGCAACATCTTTTATCTCGCACTGAAAAGTCCATAGGGATGGTGCAGAGAAAGGGTTTGTGACTATAAGAATACAGTTTTCCCAGCCGTGGGACATGTCCCACGTTTGGTGACGTCACATTGGGACATATCGAAATTCTCGGAGATCATGTAACGGGATTTGATTTGGTCCTCAATGGCATCCATGGAAATTTACTTGAAGTGTGAGATTAGCTTTTACCGTACGGTACGCCCCACCGACAGCATAGGACTTCGCAAAAACAAAAAAGCTACCTTCCCAATGCGAGAGAGGGGATTCCATTCAAGGGCTACGTACTCTACCAATTGGAGATTTGAATTCTAGCATAAAAACCACAAATATAGGCCTACCAGCGACTCATTAGCAATGGTATTAAAATGAGCAGACCCTAATCTTTTGTCATGTTTACTGACGGAACTTCAGACAATTTCAGTGTATAGTGCATCCCGAATTGCCAGGATTTCTGCCAGAAAAAAAATGAGGGTATGGACCCCCCAAAAAAATTTTTGAAATATTTTTTTGATTTTTAAAAGGTTTTAAACGATGTTTGGTGCCATTTTAGGCGTATTTTGAAGCATAAAATCCCCACGCCGGTCATGCCGGTTGTTTGGTTTCGTCCAGCATGTCATGGAAAAATGGTTACCCAACGTTTTTGAGGGTACAGATCCGTACCCTGGAAAAATTTAAGGGTACAGAATTTTACCCATTTTACCCTCTGGCGGAAACCCTGATTGCAGAGTCTTTGCTTTTTTTGTACTATGCTAAAACAAACTTTAGACTTGGAGAATTCCTCCAAACTTTGGGCCGGGCTTTTGGCAAAATGTACAATCATTGTATTTATCTATCTTGACGTTTTACCGTGGAATTCCTTGCTGATTTTAATTTGTTTGAAGCCAATTTTGTCATCATAGTGTCAGGTCCACTAAGATTTGGTTTTCCTGTTACGAGCTTCTTGTAAATTGAAAAAGGTGTTTTTTAACATGAACTGTCATTTATTTTACATGTTTTATCTGTTGCTCTTATTGCTGAACACATGGTTGGAACTAAAATGTTTTTTCTCTCTATCGTTTATCAATTCAGTCTGTTGTGTTGATGTCCATATTATATTTTGACACATACGTTATCGAACAAGAGTAACTCTCATGCCAGCTGTTCGCATCCTGGACAAGGCCTACGGGTCACTTCGCCTTTGGGCCACTTTACCATACCATCTGAGGTCTCTCCCCCCTCAGACCTCAGACCTCAGACGGTATGGTTGTGGCTCACTTGTGAGCAGGCATGGCAGGGGGATGACGATCCATTGATATAACAGCTCTATCACCTACTACCAAGTACACTGCATTATAGAGTATGGATGTTACTTCAATCAAACATCCCCACTGATTGTCTTTATCTTTAGAAGGCAGACGTGAAACACATCTGCTCAGTATGTATCAAATGCCGTGGAGATATTTTGCATAATATTTGTTTTTTCTGTGAAGTTCAATTGTATCATCTTCTTATTTATTTGATATTATTATAAATGAACATGTACCTCATATTTTGGTATTCAGACACTGATTTTGTGGTCGGCAAATTGAGGGGTAGACAAAGTTCTCTGTAGGCCTATCATAGGTTCTTCCTGTGTCGTCAGTAGGCACATAATGCTTAAGTTGCCAAATAATAGCGAGGTAGAGAGCTGCTCCGAGAACGAAGACCTCTTCAAATTCTGTGTCATCCGTTGCAAAAATGGCCCTATGCGTTTTTCAGACAAGATGTCAACCATAGATAAATTCCGATTACGGTGCTGTTCTGCATTTTATGACGCTCCGCTGGTAAGGCTGGAGCATGGAGGTTGCTGACGCTGTGTGGAGAATGGGTAGCTACAAATCTTAGTGAAATCCCTGTACTCCTGGGGTAGCGAGCATAAAGGGGTCGTAACCCTACGTCAGGCGTAGTGCTGGTCGAAGATAGGGCATCAACCAGCACTACGCCTGGCTTAGGCCTGACGTAGGGTTACGACCCCTTTATGCTCGCTACCCCTGCAGCATTTGACCCTGTACGCCACAAAAGGTGGTCCATATCCTTTCAATTACCTTGGCATTTTCGTTCTGGGGTATATCTGAACCTCCCTACTATCGATGCGTTGATACTCAGATAAGGGCGTAGTCTTTTGTAACTGCAGGAGAGTTTTCGCAAAAAAACCAAATGCCAACGCGAATATCTATCCTTTTCGATGCTCTCTTCATGGCATTGAACAATAGGTGGCGTTCACTTGGCGTTTCGGTAGTTTGCGAAAACTCTTATCATCTTTTGAGACCATTTGATCAAAGTGGATTTGTGAAGTTTTTATAGTGGACGGCACAATAACAATTACTCAATCATTTTATGTCATAGCAAAATATATATGTACTGATCTGAAAGAGTCTTCGAGAAGTTTTGAAGAGACTATGGGGTTTAATTTGAATCAAGTCCAGTGTGCTGACTTCAATTTTGTACAGGGCCCTCCAGTGCTCTATTGTATGCCAGAAAGAAAATATAAGGGCCGAATTCTAAAAGGGTGTTTAAGACTTAGACGCGTGCAACTTCATCAAATGCATGGTGGAAATGCGTGCATTTAGTGAAGTTACATGCATCTACATCTTTAAAAACACCCTTTTTGAATACGGGCCTAAGTTTTTACTTTCGTTCATTCTTACCACCCGATGGTGTTCTTTTGATGTAAATGTAAAATATTTTAAAACAGAAGTCTTTTATATGGCTGAAAGGAAAGTCTTGTAATTTTCTTTTATTCTGAAATCCGATGTTCTGTTGATGATGTTAAAATACGTTTTTTAAAGGACCCTACAGACAGCTCCTCATAGGTATTTTGATTATGCTTATTACACCCCAGATCAGTTGGCATGAGAATCTAACTCAGACATGTAAAATATACTAAACAACATTTCAGCCAAAATCTGTAGGTTGTCAGTTGTTAGCGCCACCTGTGATGAAGTGACCGCACTGATTCAGCCATAGCTAGTTGCCTATGGGGTCCCTTTAAAACAAATGCTTATGAGTTATTCTAGAGTTACATTAGAGTATTGTGGTCAATGTCGGGTATAGGGCCTATACTCTTGATCGAGTAATATGGTTTGGGTGGGAAAATCTGACTGGTTGTACTCCAGATTTGATTGCTTATGAACATTTATCCTGAGGTAATCAGAGGTCTATTTAAAGCCGGTTGCTCACCAGGTGAAATCGCAAGTGATCTGATCGCAAGCGAGCAAAATCGGCTGATGCCAGGTGTGCGCTGGACAGCGATGCTTGGAATCCTCTCGCCAGCGATATGTTTGCCCATTTTGTCAAACAATACCTAACAATACCTAACATCCCTAAAGCGATATCGCCTAGTCTGTATTGGCTGGTGAGAAGATCAGTGGCGAATAGATCGCTTGTGCCCTACCAACGTCACGGTGACATCGGGAGAAAGTGCTAACCACTGATTACATCAGGATGAAGATTGGAAGTCACCAGGATCTCATGACCTTTAGGCCAAGGTCAAGGTCAATTCCTTTTATGGTCAAGGTCAAGGTCAATGTCAATTCCTTTTATGGTAGAACTAAAGCTTGAAAAGCACATCAACTTCCTTCTCTATAAACTTTCCAAACACGAGAAAAATATCATGCAATCTACAGCATAATAGATTTTCCGTTGCACATAATTGTCATGATCGATGTAAAATTCGCCCACCGACACACGGAATGAGGGTTAGGGTAAGGGTTCGCACGCCACCTATTGTTTGCCGATACATGAACATTTAGCAAGGCCTTTTTCTTGGTTTTGTGCATTGACAAGTAGGGCCTAGGGCCTAGCGACAAGTCATCAGCTCTTGTAAGCGATGTTGGGGCAGTTGAAGGGCACAATTGGGTATTTTATGACTACACCATTTTCATTATTCATGTCAGTGGATTCAGTTATGTCAGTTGCAGCAAGGGTGCTGTTCATTCATCATCAACATTCCAAATGTTACCAGTAATTTTTTTCCTCCAACGGCAACGACCTACACCAATCTCCAGCCCACAGGGCTTGTGTGCTACCTAAAGACCCTGGGGCAGGAGAGTGGAATGAGATTAAAGAGCCATTACCCCTTGATCGAAACTGACCGTAAATATGTCATCAGTATCATTTTCTCAACCTCGTTTCCAGGTCCTCCTTCCGTGTCATCAGAAAAAAAACAAAAAGCTAACGTTGTCAAACATGATCTGTCTAGGGGACATTGTGCCCAGGAGATCTGGCCAAAAGAAGGTTTTTCACAAAGTGCCCCCTACTGGCCGGAGTGTACAACCAGTAGCGCTAAGTGTCAGTTCAGAGATAGCTTTCCCCATCGGGTTCCTGTACACCAAGTTTCAAGTTTCTACGCCAAGCGGTTTAGAAACGCGCCACTCAGGGCTTAAAAGATGAGTACATTGCTTAAGATACTCCTTGAAGTCTCAAAATTCCTCCATTTCAGAAATGAAAAGGTGAAATACTCCACTTCGCAATACTTTACTAATGGAATACTCCTTTGAAGAGTGAAAATACTCTTTCAAATTCTGAAGAGAAGAGTGTGATACTCTTTGCCCTCCAAAATTATATGAAGCCCTGACTGTGCCACCCCTGTTAACGACAACGTGCCACTAGAAAACGCTACATGTAATGCTGGGCTTGTACACAGGCTTCGTTTCATTCAGCGTTGGGGACGAGGTTGTCACGTTCATATTTTGTTCACAATCATGTATCGTTGTTGTAATTGTGCTTTTATTGTACAATTGCTGAGAGAGGGTTGGGTTTGTGGGTACGAGGTGCATTGACGAAGTTGAGCAGCAAACAGACGTGTGCCGTTCTGGCCTGTATATAGAAGTTATTTCTTGAAATGAAACGTAGTATAATATAAAGTCCGATTTATTTCTTGTGTATGATTCTAAGTAGCCTAATCCACGTTGTGACCTGTACAATAAAATGTGGGTTTTTACGGATAAATAAATGAATTTTACAGAAGTTACTTTGTTTTTACTGTTTTGTGTCTGTGTTTTGTTTGTTGTTCAGGCCTAGCCAATTCAGAACAATGGGGACCCTAGCCCACTGCCTCAATAGGTGTCACTAGTGGTTAAAACTATTGAATTGAAAGGGACATTCAAGTCCTGATCAATTTCCCACACAAAAAAGTATCCATTGTGTAGGACCTGATAATAAGCAAGAAGTCAATCTCCAGAATTCACGAATTTTCGACCCCAACCGGGGTCTTTTTCAAGTGGAACTTTACAATCTGAAACTCTAGAAAAGACTGAGCTGAAACCCGAATGTGGAACTAACCTGTGTAGACAGGATGAGTGAGCAATTAAAGCGAATCGAAATCGAAAAAATTTGATTTAGAAATAGAATTTGAAAGGGGACACGGGAAAAAATGTAAACAAACTTCTCCAGAATGTCAACAAAGAAATTTTCGTGCATTCTGATTGGCTGAATTTTGTGTTTACAAACACCAGCCAAATGTAAACAAAATCCGCTGTCGATTCGCTTTAAGGAAGGAATAGTGTCCAAGCACCACGGATGGTTGCTGGACCTAATTAAGAGAGTGGATGTAATTAAGGAAAGAAAAGTGTCCAAGCCCCACGGATGGTTGCTGGACCTAATAAAGAGAGTGGATGTAATTGAGGAGAAACTGTAGCTGAAAGAAAAGGGTTTAATAAATATGACATGTGTAATACATAACAAGCCCAAAGCGAAAAGATGCACAAAGGTCAACATAAGGTCATAAGGCACAAAGGTCAAAGTAAGAGAATATAAAGGAAGTCAACTTCCAGATTTGTAGGAAAAAAACAGAATAGATAATAATGCAAATCACTGAGCAATGAGAAGAATAGGGCGAGGAGGAATAGAGCAAAGGGGGGGGGAGGGAAAAACAAGGCCTAGACCAGAAGGGGTGCCACGTGCCCTCCACAACTAGAAAACCTAAAACGAAATAGGCCTACCAGGGGGAGAGAATGAGAAGTAATGCCAAACTGCCCTGAAAATAAAGATGGTGAAAGGGATATGAGGACTCAGAACCTCAGCATCTTGTGTTAAGACCTGAGGGGGTGATGGTTGTGTAGGACCTGATGTGCTGCCCTCTATCATAGTCATGATCCCCATTCCATTGAACAGCCTACTTTGTAATGACATTGGTGTCTTTCAGTCACAGCAGAATGATTTTGACTGACTTGGGAACATTTTTACAGTGCTTTTGCTTATTTTTCATGTATTTTCACGGACGCCAACAACAATGGACGATGACAAAAAGGACAATGATGGACACTGCACCATGACTAAAGCTCACCAGATGAACTGAAAAGACCCAGGAACACCACTTCTCACCTCACATTAGAGACGAGTGCAAAAGTGGTGTTCCTAGTTCTACTGTGCAAGGGCCTACATGTAGTATAAGTTGTCCTACCAGTTTTCCATGTCTTCAGTGAGGGCTTTTCTGATGTTTAGATGATGATGATGTCCAATGTCCTGAACACTCCGTATCTACATGAATCATAGTTTGTTCGGTTATCTTGGCACTGGGGTGTTCCATCCCAATTCCGGTGTTATCTAATCCACGTGTTTCACCTCACAACAGCCAGATAGATTCCGATGTTACACGTATGTAATTCTACGTTTTTCACTTCACAACAGTCAGATAGATTCCGATGTTATGTAATGCACGTTTTTCACCTCACAACAGCCAGACAGATTCCGGTGTTATGTAATCCACGTTTTTCACCTCACAACAGCCAGACAGATTCCGATGTTATGTAATCCACGTTATTCACCTCACAACAGCCAGATAGATTCCGATGTTATGTAATCCACATTTTTCACCTCACAACAGCTGGACAGATTTATATGGCATGTTATGTAATCCACATTTTTCACCTCACAACAGCCAGACAGATTCCTATGGCATGTTATGTAATCTACGTTTTTCACCTCACAACTGAGATAGATTCCGATATTGTGTAATCCATGTTTTCACCAAAGTTACCACAACAGCCTGAATCTGCAAACATAAAGAAATTGCCATGAAAAGGTCTCTCAGGATATCTCATGGACATTTGTCCCCTCGACATCTCCCCCTTTAGGACATTTCCCCCTGAGGACATTTCCCCCTGACATCTCCCCTTTAGGACATTTCCCCTGAGGACATCTGTCCCCTGGACAACTCCCCTAAAGGACAAAATCCCCTGAGGACATCTGTCCCCTGGACATCTCCCCTAACATTCCTAAAGGACATTTCTCTGGAGGACATCTCCCCTGGACATCTCCCCTTTAGGACATTTCCCCCTGAGGACATCCCCTGGACATCTGTCCCCTGAATGTCTCCCCCAAAGGACATTTCCACCTGAGGACATCTGTCCCCTGAATGCCCCCCCCAAAGGACATTTCCCCCTGAGGACCCCTGTAGGGGTTTTAAGGGACTATATATAGTCAACAAGCTATTTATTAGGCTCACTCAGTGTCGTCACTTAGGCCTATTGATCACAGGTTGCGCTAGCAGTGGACAACCGATTTTGGCTCAAATGTTGACAGTTTAGTGTATTTTACTTGCAATACAATGTCAGAGTTAGATTCTCATGCCAACTGATCGGCGTAATGCGCACATCAAAATGCCTCGGAGCAGGCTGCCTGTAGAGTCCCTTTAAAACGTGATACATCAACCTAGGGCCTATACATTCCCTGTACATTCAGCGTTTGTCACCTTTTTGGGATTTAAAAATGGCGGCCAACTTGCAAATGGGGAGCGCCAATTGGTCACGTGATGACTACTGATAGAGCAGACGAGACACCTAGCGTTGACCTAGGCCCATTGTTCGAGATGCGGTTCACCAAGCACGGCCAATCACACCTTGAATCGTCATGAATAATAGGTGGCATTGGTGTACTATCAGTTCAAAACCACGCGTATATTCTCGCGTGGTCTGCGTGATCGGGGTTCCCTATTGTCCCTTGGCCTATTTCAGTCGCCGAAACTTGACAAAATTTATCTAGGGCCTACATGAAACTTTCCATGCTATAATGAGAGAAGATTTCTGTAAAAGCATGATAATTACTGTACTTACACAAGTCGCTCGATCTGTGTCCTTTTTTTATCGAAAAGAATCCAACCGTCCCGCTCGGAATCATGGAATAATGGTAGGCCCTACAGAACACGCGGCAGTTACACTGGTCTGGTGTCCTCTCTAGCCACTCCGCTACGTGCAGAAATCGCAAACGCGATGCCTGTCCACGAGTAAGCGGAACGGCTCGACAGAGAATGAGTCCAGCGGCAGGTCAGCCAGACGTAATTACATGATACAATGTAGGCCTATAGTCTGACTCAGGCTAGAG
>NMRB01000097.1:340501-377063 GCA_002633025.1 Notospermus geniculatus
ATTTGTTGATGCCAGTATCTTGCCAAGGGCCAAAAACATAGGGAAGGAACTTGTTGCCAGTGCTCTACCTGGCCTCGGAGACAAGTTATTCAAGAAACAAAAGTGTGACAGACAAAATATCAACTTTTGATATATCAATTTCACCATGAACCAGGTATCGGAGACCTGAAATTTTCATTCCATCTTGTAGCTCAGGTCATGTTACCTAGGGGTAGGTCAGATTTCCAGGTCTGTAGCTCTTGCAGGAACAAAGTTACAGGTGTGACAGACTGAACAGACAGATAGACACACGCACGCACGCACGCATGCACGCACGCACGCACGCACGCACGCACGCACGCACGCACCCACCCACACACAGACCCAGACACCATAACCAAACCAATATGTTTTTTTCCGGTCTTGAGATCGGAAATCATAAAAATCGGAAATTTACGGACACTTGTCGGCATTTGGCATTTCTCAGTGTCTGCACGACATAATCTCATGGACCCTAAATTACAATTCATTAATATTTATATTAATTATGTCTTTTCTACTCTGCATGATATTTCGTTATTTCCACGGACCCGGGGGAAGGGAGGGGTCATTAAATTTGCCGCATATAAAGAGCCAGGAAACGGAAATTAGAGTTGTTTTCAAGCGGATACTCAAACGGACAGGTCGGAGGCGACAACCGCATCGGACTTTTTTGAGGAAGGTTTGCAGTGGTGACCTTCCTTCGTCCACCGATTCTGCTTTGGACGTATGATGGGATAATCGGAAGGCCCCGCCCACATTTCTCGTAATTTGTTTGACTTGGCTAAAGAAACAGGGCAGACGTCGTTTGCGGCTAAAATGGGGAGTTTTCGCGAAGCTCCCGAAACGCCAACGGGAACGCCAATCCCATTCTGTGCAAGAGAGCGCCGAACAAGGATCGACTTCCGCGTTGGCGTTTCGAGGGCTTTGCGAAAATCAGGGAGTTTTCGCAGAGCCCCCGAAACGCCAACGCAAACGTCCGTCCTTTTGTTCGGTGCTCTGTTCGTGGCATCGAACAATGGGTTTGGCGTTCCCGTTGGCGTTTCGGGGGCCTAGCGAAAACTCCCTACCGAGGACGCGGTTGGTCGCGGCATTTTGCCCGGGGCATTTTGTAATGGGAAGGAGACGATTGGTCGAGGCATACACTCACTGGAAAAGAGACGATTGGTCGCGGCATTTCGACTGGGAAAAGGAGAGCGTTGATTGGTTGAAAATGTCACGTGACATCGGTCAGTGGTAAGTGACGCCTTTTTTTCTGATGAACAAACCAGCATTGTTTGGAATTCAGCACGAAAGTGAAAGAAATCTTCTTCATTGCGGCTGAAGCCGGTGACAGACTGGCGCGTACGCAGCGCGTCCTGCAGGCGTTCCGCCAATCAGATTCTTCGGTAGGTGTTTCGGTCCGTGTTACCGCCTCCCTGATTGGTTGAACGCCTCCAGACGCGTTGCTTACACGCCAGTCTGTCACCGCCTTTCAGGCATCATGGTGATGTTGTTGAGCGTGAAGTGAACTTCCCAACACTTTCATGGGTCGTTACTTAATATATTTATAAGAATTACACCTTAATTAGAGTGAAAATGAAGTGAATCAAGCTCCCTTGAGAACAGATTTTAATTACATGCAGTTTTACCTGAATAATTAATGGGCACCGATAGAGACGCTTTCGTGACGAAGTTCGAAATGAAATGAAAACATCTCACATCGATAATAAACAAGAAGTCAATCTCCAGAATTCACGAATTTTCGACCCCAACCGGGGTCTTTTTCAAGTGGAACTTTACAATCTGAAACTCTAGAAAAGACATCTCACATTCAGTACAGACTTTTCGCAAAGCCCCCGAAACGTCAACGTGAATCCCATTGTTCGATGCCACGAAGAGAGCACCGAACAAAAGGCTAGACGTTCGCGTTGGCGTTTTGCGAAAACACCCTAATAATCGTGGAGCCACGCGAGATTTGAGGTGCCGGTGTTTGTTTTGGATCTTTGTGAACATTACTTAAATTCATTTGATTAAAGTTGTTTTTCTGAAGGATATTATTGCAGACTTCGGCCCGGAGACAAGTAAGGTAAGTACAAGTATGTTTCAACAAAACGAGCACAAGAATCATGTTTTTAAAAAAACAGCACCACCCTAAAATGGCCTCGGCCAACTGCGCCTGTCGTCGCGCCAGCCGCCAGCGCAATTTGCTGCCATTTAATGTATTCAGCAATGTAAATCCTTCTTGTCCACAGTGTCAACACCATGAAGTTGTGTATTTGCGAATCTAATCCTTCTTGTCCATAGTGTCAACACCCTGGAGTTAGGCCTATGTATTTGCGAATCTAATCCTTCTTGTCCATAGTGTGAGCACCATGAAGTTACGTAATCCTTCTTGTCCATAGTGTGAACACCCTGAATTTATGTATTCACGAATCTAATCCTTCTTGTCCATAGTGTGATCACCATGAAGTTATGTATTCACGAATCTAATCGTTTTTGTCCATAGCGTCAAGACCCTGAAGTCATGTATTCGCGAATCTAATCCTTGTCCATGTTGTCCCTGTGAATGGGACTGCACATTCACAAAATGTTTCAAGTTCTCTACCCATATTTTTAGTACCAGGCGAGTGGTTAGATTGGCAGGACTGGGGCAGCTGTTCACAAACATGCGGGGGAGGTGTCCGAGAAAGAAAAAGACAATGCGATATGACGACCCACGGCAAACTGACTGCACCGTGTGTAGGCGACGACAAGGAGACAAAGGAATGCAATACTTTTGATTGCAAGCCACGTAAGTTAAAGGGAGTGGCCCGTATTTTAGAATGCTCCTCAACGTTAAAGGAGTTCCTCAAGGCTATTGTTCTCAACAGGAGAACAATAACCTTGGGGAACTACTTTACGTTGAGGAGCATTCTAAAATACGGCCCATTGTGTCTACAACAGCTGGAGGAATTTCTCAGATGAAGTGCCATGCAACTGCTTGTGGCAAAAATACTTCAGCCTATAGTAGGCCTATGGCTGACGGAGGCCGAAAAAGCCTTACCACATCCCGATCTCGTTTCGTTCCCTTGGGGGATTTTATCCGCCCTGGTGTTGCCGATCTGGCTCAAGAATTGTCCCACTTGTCCGGAACGCCCTGAGCTGACAGTGGTTGCTTCGGCTTCAGACGGCCTACATCACGATTGGCTGATGAAACCTGGATCACGATTGGCTGATGAAACCTGGATCACGATTAACTGATAAAGCTTGCATCGTGATTGGCTGATAAGGGCTGCGTTACCTCGATTACGATCGGCTGATGAAGCGTGCATCGCGATTGGCTGATGAAACCTGCATCTCATTGGTCGATGAAGCCTGAAGACACTAGAGTATTTTAGATCGCGTACGATGGACGAAAACGTATGATTTTTTTCCAGGGAAGTCCTGTTCGGTGCTGTACGAGGTGGGTCTACGTGATAGCGTGAATGCGACCATCGATCCTGACGGGGCGGCGACCGGAGTCGAACCCTTTAATGTGTACTGCAACATGACCGTAGAGGGGGGCCTGACACAAATCGGTAGGTGGCCGTTCGACCATGGTTGTCTAGCAGGCCTATCTATTCATAAGGTGCTGCTCCATCTGCGAGTTTTCTCGCGCAAGCTGGTTCTCAACGGGCAGTTCAACCACATAAAACTGCGGACAATCGTTTATGCCATTGATGTCAATAGAGAGGTTTCGCAAGCGCCCGGTTAGGCCCTACGACGACGTTTATCTATTGTGTGGGTATACCCAAACAATAGATAAACGTCGTCGTATGGCCTAACCGGGCGCTTGCAAAACCTCCCTATCGTCAGCATAATCCGTACCAACAGTGGTGAATTGTCCATATTGGGAAAAAACTCGCACGTGGAGTAGCGCCTATAGTTTCGACGGCCCCGCCATCTTGGTCTCTACGAAGATTTTGTGCGCGCCCACTTCTGGGAGTTTGCAAAAGATTTCGCATCGCACCGCACCTGCAGTGTGAGCAAGGCTTTAGAGAATTTCCTTTTCCTTTTCATCTCAGTACATGACCGCATGAAGTACACCAAAGTGACGGGCTGGGAGACGCCATGTTCGTACCACGCCCTACTCAAATATGAGGTCACCCTGACCCAGATTATCGCTTTAATGGACATCTCCACTTCATGCAAACAGTACATCTCCTGGAAGTGTCGATCCGCCCAGTTCGAGTACCCTCATGAAAAAGACCGTAAGACCACGTACTGGGAGAACAGGGACCGTAAGGGTGTCAAGTACTTCGGAGGGGCTAGTCCAGGTAAGGGTGCGCCTGAATTTCTCTCAGAGTCTAGCGAATGAAACGGGTGGGAGTGACTTCAAAGCGTCCACCCTTCTTGGGAGTCGGTTAAGTAATCGCCCTATAATAGAGAGGATGCGCAGCTTTCCGACTCCCAACTACGAGAATGAATTGCAGTCCGCTGTGGACATCCTTGATAAAAACGATTTGATAGACGTTTGCAAATCGTAAAATGCCATAACTTTGTGGCAGAATAATTTTGACTCGTAATCGGAAGTGCGCATAAATCGCAAATATCGTAGTCGTCATAGTCGTGTCTCAAAGTCGTAACGACTAGGATCACGACTTCAATATTCATTATTTATCCGCACTTCCGATTTATTAGGCCAATTTTTCTGCCTTCAATTTATGGTGTTTGACAAATTGAAAACTTCTATCGCATCGTTTTTATCAAGGATGTCCATAGCGGACTGCAATTCATTCTCGTAGTTGAAGTCGGAGTCGGAAAGTTGCGCATCCTCTCTAATGGCGAGTTAACAGCTATGGCAAATTAAAGGGCCTCTAGAGGCAGCCCAGCATGGCTGGGGAAAACCCCGGGGAAAACCCAGGTTCAATACCTCGTAATGGTGATTAACGTTAAAGTGGCGCCGCCTAGCTGAAGAACCGGTACTGATAGTAGCCTAATGGCGAGCTGCCTCTAGAGGCCCTTTAACAAGTTGACAGCTGACAGCTATGGCAAGTTGACGAGGTGACAGCTATGGCAAGTTAACGAGTCGCTGGCAGCTATGGCAAGTTGACGAGGTGACATCTGACAACTATGGCAAGTTAACGAGTTGACAGTTGAGAGTTATGGCAAGTTGAGACGACAGCTCCACATGTGGCAGATGATGTATTCCGTGAATGTCTGTCACTTCCTTTTGTTTTCAGGGACAGCGAACTGTGCCTGTGGAGAAGACAAATCCTGCTTTAAGCCAGAAAAAAAATGTAACTGTGATACTAATGACTATACTTGGCGTGAGGATGCGGGATTCCTTACCTACATGCCTGATTTACCTGTGACTGGCTTCTGTGCTGGTGATACATGTAAGTGACTTATATGGTTGTTGTCCATACACTCACATTTTTCACATTTAAGCCAGCCATACACGATCAATATTATTGCACAATATGGGGCCCAAAATAGGGATGTGCTTCTGGCATGATGGGTGGAAGAAAGATTGGCAATAATATCACCCATTTTGGCCCTCATATTGTGCAATAATATTGAACATGTATGGGCCGCTTAAGTCACATGACACCCATTTTGGCCCTCATATTGTGCAATAATATTGAACATGTATGGGCAGCTTTACTCATCTGCCCCAGGTTTGAGCAGACAATATCTTTTGCTGAAGTTTTCTAGAAGCTTTGGATATGAATTGGAAAGAATTTGAAGAAACATTCTTCAGATGGTTGATAGGAACTTGGAGGAATTATACTGACAGGAGGAACAGCGAGCTAATTGCCCCTCTATAATCCCTTTTTCACACCTCCCCAAACAATGGAACACAAAGGCCCGCAGTGTTTGCACAGCAATTAAGTCTGCTCGCTTGAAGTGATCAGCGGTATCGACGCCGCCCGGATTGTCACTGCCATCTAGCGTGAGCCGGCGGTACTATGTGCCGGTATTCGGTATAATTCCTCCAAGATAGGAACAACATTTCTTCAAATATTTTTCAATCAGTACCATAGGATGTGAGAAAAGTTTGACACAAGCCGTGAGATGTCGTCTGCTGGACTCTGGGGTTAGATGAGTTAACAGCCAAACTACCACTTCATTTTTGTATCAATTTCATTTCAGCGGCCGATGACGAGGAAGGTCGTTACCTGATTGGCCCTCTGATCTGTACAGGATCAAAGAAGTAGTTGGAAACGAAGTGCAGACCTGCCTACCCTAACTTTGAGCTGACTACTGTTTTTGAGGAATGACCATAAAACGACACTTTTCAGTGTAAAATAATGAAACGCAACATTCTGCAGTTGTTCCAATCAGTGTATTTTTCTGCATTTAAGTGTAAAAACAAAGTTTTGAGTGTAAAAAATATGGTCAAATATGGTGGGTAGGCAGGTATGGAAGTGTACTGCCCAAAGACAAGCCAACCTGGAAAACTGAAATGGACTATGGACCATTTATTTTAATAGAAGTATTTATTTAGATTATTTTTAACGAGTTAATGTAATGATTACTTACCTATGAAAATACTCTTACTTGGTCGATTTAATGATTCACCAAGATTTTAAAATTTGTGATCAATACGAATTAATTGAAATGAGACTAATAATAATGTTTAACACCGAACCACACAGAACTTTATAGACTAGTCCCCTGTCCTCCAGCTGCTCCGCTTATACAAGGAGACAAGTCGATCATAGTGCACAGGGACAGCAACATTCTTACAGCCGCCTGAAACATCCGAGGTAAACTTCAGGACTACTTCGGGTCTTCTGAAAGGGATTCGGACTACGTAACTTCACTAATGTCCCGGACTACTTCGGGTCTTCTGAAAGGGATTCGGACTACGTAACTTCACTAATGTCCCGGACTACTTCGGGTCTTCTGAAAGGGATTCGGACTACGTAACTTCACTAATGTCCCGTACATGTCAAGTATGGCGGCCAAGACTTGTCCTTGTACTAGCAGAGTGGCTCGAGGACAGGGGACCAGTCTAAGAACTTTACACAGCAACAGTCACCCACAAAGAACCATTTTGAGTTGATTTCTTAACTGAGCACAAACATGGAAGCATGTTGGACTTGATTTGATTCTGCTTGGTATATCGGCATTAATATATTCTCACAATCTACAATCCAAATTTACATAAATACGCTGCATTCTGGACAGATTTGTACGACCCGCCGACAAATGACGGCACAACATATTTCATGTATAATCAGAACTATACGATTTACATTTATGTACAAATAGATTACCAAATCAGAAATATTTTCAAATACAAGAAGTACTGACAACCACACTATAAAAGCTGGTGGTATACCTTGTACTTCAACTTTAAGAAATACATGACTTACAATATATACAAGTAGACTTTGTCTATATCTAACAAAATATCCTTGTCTACTTTAAATTCTGCCTTTTACCGTTGGATGGCTGTCTTATTGGTATCATAAAAGATATTTTGCATCCCGAGGCTAAAAATGATGGGAAATGTATAAGTAAATCCAGTGTAAAGTCAACACATTTCAACCCTTAGAGCGCCGGGTTTTTTCAACTTTTCCTTCCCCTGTGACCGGGTTCTTTTTCGTAAAATGAAATGGCCAGGGCCATTGTGCTCACCTCTGTGATAAGTCTCCATGGTTAAGTGTGAAACTGTGACTCTCATGGTCAATGTTGAGGATCAGTACAGAAAAGTTAAAGCTGAACACCCCAAGAAGTATTTTATGATGTGATCAGTATTATCAGTCAATGACATAAACTCAGGTGATGGCACGTCCAGAAGGAGTACAATTTCTGAATACAATGAATACAAGTGGTATTTGTGAACAAAGTGCTTTCCTGTCTAGGTCACAGATGTCAAAAATTCTATTTTTCAAGATGGCCACCTGGTGGCCACACGTGACGTTCGTTGGGACTGAAATTTTAGCAGGAATGTACAGGATACTTGCATAGATATTTAGACAACACTGAAACATCGTAACATTTACTACCGATGAGATATGGCCAAAGTCAATTTTTCAAGATGGCCGCCTGGCAGCCATGTTGAAGTCCAATTGAACCGAAATTTGGCATATAACTAGACGGTACCAAGACACATATTTAGGCACGGTTAAAGCCTCCTAGCTACCCCTATTTATGAGGTGTGGGCCGAAGTCCATTTTTCAAGATGGCTCCCTGGCGGCCATATTTGACGTCGAATCTCACTGAAATTTACCATATATTTATATGGTACCTAGATACATATTTTGACAACGTTAAAACATCCTACCTACTCCTATTTATAAAATGTGGGTCAAAGTCCATTTTTCAAGATGGCTTCCTGGCGGCCATATTTGAAGTCCGATCGGGTTGAAATTTGGTGCATTTGTGCAGGGTGCCTAGATATATCTTCACACCAAATCACAACGCTCTATGTCAAATAGCCATGAAATGTGCCACCAAACAGTGAATTTTGAACTTTGACCTCTGTGACCTTGAAAAGTAGGTCAAATCAAAAACCCGGGATTTATGTGATGTAGTCTCATCAGAGGAACCCACCATAAAAGTTTCGTGGTTCTAGCTAACAGCGTTCAGGAGATACGGCCCAAAGAAGGTTTTCACAAAGCGCCCCCTACAGGCCAGAGTGTATAAGCAGCAGCGCTAAGTTTCGGTCCAGAGATAGTTTTTACCATAGGCTACCTGTACACCAAATTTCAAGTTTCTAACCCAAGCGGTTTAGAAACGTGCCACCCATGTTAACGACGACGGACGACACCGGACGACGCCGGACGACGCCGGACGACGGACGACACACCATGGGAGAAGCTCACCTCACAGAGGTGAGCTAAAAAACAATTTCCGAAAAAAATAAAAAAATTGCCAAATATGCACGTGTTTTGAAATTTTAAATTTCTGACCTTTTCCGAGTATACTCGGTATTAACGGTCCTAAAAAAGAGAATTGTTGCACCAAGTATACTCGGTAACGGCGCTCTAAGGGTTAAGGTGATACACTGAAACACAGATGCAGGAAACTTGACATGAACAAGTGGTTTTTAGTACGAAACGATCGGCACGGTTGGTGTAGCTGGTGCCTAAAATGCTTAAAATCTGCAAAATATCCCCATGGTCAATTTTTTGCTCCTGGACATCAATGGATCACCTTCCACATGTTGTACTAAACTTTACACAAGATGTAGCAAGTGCTTGCAACTTCTATCAGGCATGGTCTGAGCAGTAATGTGGTAATTGGCGACCCTGATTTGACCACGATTTTTGCGAGGCCCAGAGCCTCGAGAGCTGTCATAATGCACTTAAAGGGACTGGGACAATTTTTTCAAGCTTCGGTTATTACAAAATGCTAGTCTTTCATGATAAATTCCCACCGTCAATTCACTTTTTCAATTAAGTGTTAATTACTGGCACGCAGACAAATCAGTCATCACCACACCATGGAGAATTCACCACGTCACTGGGAACCTCTCGCTGTATGTTTTGTACGGGGCGAGCTTGTACTTCATTATGTTGATTATAGGTTCCCAGTGACGTGGTGAATGCTCCATGGTGTGGTGATAACTGATTTGTCTGCGTGCCAGTAATTAACAGTTTATTGAAAAAGTGAATTGACGGTGGGAATTTATAATGAAAGACTAGCATTTTGTAATAACCGAAGCTTGAAAAAATTTTCCTAGTCCCTTTAATGCGTGGACTTCTCGCTGTTTGGTCAGAGGATTCAGATGAAGAAGTTGGCTAAGTCACAATTATGTCCAACGAACCAAAGGTTTATTGTGCATTTCCACTTGTAGCTGCCCATTCATTCAGTAACATCAAAAATAGATATCTATTTTTGGTAACATCTAATTGCATCTTTAATCAAGGTTGAATCCAAATCATTTGCGAGAAATTACACATGGACGGATTTGGTGGAAAATGCCCTTCTCGGTAGCTAGGTTCATATAGATAGACACTCCAACGAAAATTTTGACTGCGACTTAACCCCCTTCCATCCAAATTCTTGTAATATCTCCAACACAACACTAAACAATTGGCGCACGGGAGGGAGGGTGACGCAAAACGTCATGTCACCCGACCGACCGGGCGCCAATTGCTTTAGCACACCTCTTCTCAATGTGAACAAGTCTTATTGGAGGCAATTACAGTCAGTTTAAGGTGATAATAACAGAGGGTAACATTACGTGACGTCACGTCGATTTGCGTCGACTTGAACGTCACGGCACGGTGATTTTTTCCATGACTGACGTAACGTCGTATTCCAGTAACGTCGCCTCCAGCAGGAGACATGACGCTCTGCGACACTGATAGAGGTGTGCTAAATGTAGTTGTGCGTACACTTTACCACCTCAAACCAATGGCTGGTATTCATAAAAATTAGCAAATGCTTTTACTTCAAGTTTTGTAGTGCATTTACATTGGACTTTGCTGTGCAAGTCTTAAGTAAAAGCATTTGCTAACTTTTATGAATACCAGCCATTGAATGGTGACAGTAAAAGGCCTTTTAAATCTTACTCATGTTGCTCTAACACCCTTCTAAAATCATTTTTACATCAATAGCTGTCAGTCAGTTAACTAACAGGTGTCACTTTAGGTCTAATTCAATGCCTAGCGGACCCATTCATGCTTGATTGAACACCAATCAGTAGAATTTTCTTTTTTATTCGTCCGCTAGAACCTTGCTGCCATCTTTTGGCAATAGGCACAGCTAACTGCTCCTAGCGAAAATGCTTTACTTTAAAACTGTGACACTCTTATTGAATAGTGTATAATGTACAATTTTTGTGCAGTAGGACTTTTCTTCTGTCCAACAAAAATAACCTACCGGTAGATCCATTTACCATAAGTTTCTTTCTATACCAAATTAAAGTATCTGTAGTAATATATTCAGCTAAGTTTTAAAAGCTTAAGGGTAATATGCACAAATATAAAATGCCTACAATTCACGTATAAAATAATAATTACACTGTACAAGTCATATTTCATCTGTGCTTCACCTGTTGTGTAAATACAAATGTGAGGCAGTCTGGGAAAACACATCGGATGTCGCATTTGAGGAAAGTGTTTAGTTTATGGTCTTGGTGAACCCGCACATTTGAATAGCTGAAATGTACTTCGTAAACAGTAGTAGATCATTGCACAGGCAATCTGACAGCCTGTGTTGATCATTCAGCGATATCCGATGGGTTTTACTAGACCACCCCACAAATGGCAGACTGCTGTCGTAGACAAGGCACTTTTGGAAGGTCACAGTCTTCCACTCAAAACTTCCTCTGCGGTTTTCAACCACAAGTGTATGTAACCTTCTTGTATTGTAAACTGCCTTAACCCTTAAAACGCCTAATTCTTTGAGCAGTTTTTCCAGATTTTGCAAAAAATTGATCAAAAATGACTGGTAAAAATCTACACCGATACTAAGTTGGTCCCGTCACCTGGATCTTTTCCATCGAATTATTTTGGCCAATGGGGACTTTACTGCAGTCAGAGGCTGCCACCAGTTAACGTCCCCAGAACGACACACAATTTGGCATCACAGGAAAGATGTGCACGCCAGAACATCATCCATAATGACGTAGAGGCCACGGCTTACATCTATGACGTAAAAATTTGTAGAAATACGTAAAAAATGAGTGTAACACCTTGTTGTAGATCAACTGTTTATTGGTCCGAGGACCCGATACAAGCTTTCGACACTTACTGTGTCTTCATCAGGTATGAAAACTTATGGAGAGGAGCGACAACCGCATCGGACTTTTTTTGGGGAAGGTTTGCAGTGGTGACCTTCCTTCGTCCACCGATTCTGCTTTGGACTATATGATGGGATAATCGGAAGGCCCCGCCCACATTTCTCGTAATTTGTTTGACTTGGCTAAAGAAACAGGGCAGACGTCGTTTGCGGCTAAAATGGGGAGTTTTCGCGAAGCTCCCGAAACGCCAACGGGAACGCCAATCCCATTCTGTGCAAGAGAGCGCCGAACAAGGATCGACTTTCGCGTTGGCGTTTCGAGGGCTTTGCGAAAATCAGGGAGTTTTCGCAGAGCCCCCGAAACGCCAACGCAAACGTCCGTCCTTTTGTTCGGTGCTCTGTTCGTGGCATCGAACAATGGGTTTGGCGTTCCCGTTGGCGTTTCGGGGGCTTTGCGAAAACTCCCTATTTAATACTAGGGAGTTTTCGCAAAGCCCCCGAAACGCCAACGCGAACGTCTATCCTTTTGTTCGGTGCTCTCGTCGTGCCATCGAGCAATGGATTGGGCGTTCGCGTCGGCGTTTCGGGGGCTTTGCGAAAACTCCCTACTATACCGAGGACGCGGTTGGTCGCGGCATTTTGTAATGGGAAGGAGACGATTGGTCGAGGCATACACTCACTGGAAAAGAGACGATTGGTCGCGTCATTTTCGACTGGGAAAAGGAGAGCGTTGATTGGTTGAAAATGTCATGTGACATCGGTCAGTGGTAAGTGACGCTTTTTTTGTGATGAACAAACCAGCATTGTTTGGAATTCATGAATGTGAAAGAAATCTTCTTCATTGCGGCTGAAGCCGGTGACAGACTGGCGCGTACGCAGCGCGTCCTGCAGGCGTTCCGCCAATCAGATTCTTCGGTAGGTGTTTCGGTCCGTGTTACCGCCTCCCTGATTGGTTGAACGCCTCAAGACGCGTTGCTTACTTGGTGATGTTGTTGAGCGTGAAGTGGACTTCCCAATACTTTCATGGTTCGTTACTTAATATATTTATAAGAATTACACCTTAATTAGAGTGAAAATGAAGTGAATCAAGCTCCCTTGAGAACAGATTTTAATTACATGCTGTTTTACCTGAATAATTAATGGGCACCGATAGAGACGGATGGTTTCGTGACGAAGTTTGAAATGAGATGAAAACATTTCACATCAGTACAGAGTTTTCGCAAAGCCCCCGAAATGTCAACGCCAATCCCATTGTTCGATGCCACGAAGAGAGCACCGAACAAAAGGCTAGACGTTTATCGTAGGCCGGAGTGGACAAAAGTCTCCATTTAGGTATCATACCTAAATAGAATTAGGTACTATACNATGATACCTAATTCCTGGCCTGTTATTGGTCGATTTAGGTATGATACTTAAATCGATTTAGGTATGATACCTAATTCCTAGCATGTGGTTGGTTGATTTAGGTATGGTACCTAATTCGATTTAGTATGATACCTAAATGGAGACTTTTGTCCACTCCGGCCTACGATAGACGTTCGCGTTGGCGTTTTGGGGGCTTTGCGAAAACACCCTAAAGGCCCGTTTCCACTAGAGCGTTTTACGCCGCGTGATGCGTCAAATCTTTTGTTATTTTCCGCCGCTCTGCTTCCAAACAATGGGAAAGCGTCAAAACGCGGCGTAAAACGCTCAAGTGGAAACGGGCCTTTATAATCGTGGAGCCACGCGAGATTTGAGGTGCCGGTGTTTGTTTTGGATCTTTGTGAACATTACTTAAATTCATTTGATTAAAGTTGTGTTTCCGAAGGAATATTATTGCAGACTTCTACCCGGAGACAAGTAAGGTAAGTACATGTATGTTTCAAATAAACGAGCACAAAAATCATGCCTTTTAAAAAACTGCACCACCCTAAAATGGCCTCTGCCAACTGCGCCTGCCGTCGCGCCAGCCGCCAGCGCAATTTGCTGCCATTTAATGTATTCAGGAATCTAATCCTTCTTGTCCATAGCGTCAACACCATGAAGTTATGTATTCGCGAATCTGGGTCTAATCCTTTTTTTTCAGATCGCCAACACCATGAAGTTATGTATTCGCGAATCTAATCCTTCTTGTCCATAGTGTGAGCACCATGAAGTTACGTAATCCTTCTTGTCCATAGTGTGAACACCCTGAATTTATGTATTCACGAATCTAATCCTTCTTGTCCATAGTGTGATCACCATGAAGTTATGTATTCACGAATCTAATCGTTTTTGTCCATAGCGTCAAGACCCTGAAGTTATGTATTCGCGAATCTAATCCTTGTCCATGTTGTCCCTGTGAATGGGACTGCACATTCACAAAATGTTTCAAGTTCTCTACCCATATTTTTAGTACCAGGCGAGTGGTTAGATTGGCAGGACTGGGGCAGCTGTTCAAAAACATGCGGGGGAGGTGTCCGAGAAAGAAAAAGACAATGCGATATGACGACCCACGGCAAACTGACTGCACCGTGTGTAGGCGACGACAAGGAGACAAAGGAATGCAATACTTTTGATTGCAAGCCACGTAAGTTAAAGGCAATGGGCCGTATTTTAGAATGCTCCTCAACGTTAAGGAGTTCCTCAAGGCTATTGTTCTCAACAGGAGAACAATAACCTTGAGGAACTACTTTACGTTGAGGAGCATTCTAAAATACGGCCCATTGTGTCTACAACAGCTGGAGGAATTTGTCAGATGAAGTGCCACGCAACTGCTGGTGCAAACACAGGCCAGCCTCTGGTGGCTGACGGAGTCCGAAGAATACTTACCACTTCTCAATCTAGTTTCTTTCTCGTGGGGGATCATCCGCCCTATAGTGTAGCCGATCTGGCTTCAAGAATTGTCCCACCTGTCCCGACAGTGGTTGCTTCGGCTTCAGACGGCCTGCATCACGATTGGCTGATGAAACCTGGATCACGATTGGCTGATGAAACCTGGATCACGATTAGCTGATAAAGCTTGCATCGTGATTGGCTGATAAGGTGTACGTTACCATGGTTACGATTGGCTGACGATTGGCTGATAAAGTCTGCATCGCGATTGGCTGATGAAACCTGCATCTCATTGGCTGACGAAGCCTGAAGACACTAGAGTGTTTTAGATCGCGTACGATGGACGCAAACGTATGATTTTTTTCCAGGGAAGTCCTGTTCGGTGCTGTACGAGGTGGGTCTACGTGATAGCGTGAATGTGACCATCGATCCTGACGGGGCGGCGACCGGAGTCGAACCATTCAATGTGTACTGCAACATGACCGTAGAGGGTGGCCTGACACAAATCGGTAGGTGGCCGTTCGACAATGGTTGTCTAGCAGGCCTATCTATTCATAAGGTGCTGCTCCATCTGCGAGTTTTCTCGCGCAAGCTGGTTCTCAACGGGCAACTCAACCACAGAAAACTGCGGACAATCGTTTTTGCCATTGATGTCAATAGAGAGGTTTCGCAAGCGCCCGGTTAGGCCCTACGACGACGTTTATCTATTGTGTGGGTATACCCAAACAATAGATAAACGTCGTCGTATGGCCTAACCCATCTGGTGCTCACCAGTCTATCTGGCCTGACGGCCATCTAGCCTGGTTCGAATCCATCACATTTCCCGTTTCTGAGGGGGTGAGAGCCTCAGCCAATCATCGGGGCGCGAAGGAAAATCGACGTGCCAATCAAAATCCATGTTACAAATTCGAGCGTGAAGAGCAAAGAAAGTGTCCAACGGTGATTTGTTTCCGCGAGTTCTGATTGGCTTGGAGGCGGGGTCGAGTAGGGGTCATGTTCATTAATAATTTATGCATTAACGGAAAAGATGACATGATTCGGACAAGGCTAAAGACGGAGTCGATAGCCTTGTTTGGACAAGATGGGCCTAACCGGGCGCTTGCGAAACCTCTCTATCGTCAGCATAATCGATACCAACAGTGGTGAATTGTCCATATTGGGAGAAAACTCGCGCATGGAGGAGCGCCTAGTTTCGACGGCCCCGCCATCTTGGTCTCTACGAAGATTTTGTGCGCGCCCACTTATCTGGGAGTTTGCAAAAGATTTCGCATCGCACTGCACCTGCAGTGTGAACAAGGCTTTAGATAATTTCCTTTTCCTTTTCATCTCAGTACACGACCGCATGAAGTACAGCAAAGTAACGGGCTGGGAGACGCCATGTTCGTACCACGCCCTACTCAAATACGAGGTCACCCTGACCCAGATTATCGCCTTAATGGACATCTCCGCTTCATGCAAACAGTACATCTCTTGGAAGTGTCGATCCGCCCAGTTCGAGTACCCTCATGAAAAAGACCGTAAGACCACGTACTGGGAGAACAGGGACCGTAAGGGTGTCAAGTACTTTGGAGGGGCTAGTCCAGGTAAGGGTGCGCCTGAATTTCTCTCTAGTGAATGAAACGGGTGGGAGTGACTTCAAAGCGTCCACCCTTCTTGGCAATTTCCTCCGCAAGGTGACGCCTCCACGATGTTCTGGCTTACACCTTTGCCCCCAAGCTAAACTATTCCGCAGCGTGGAACTATTAAAGATTGACGTCATATCCAAGATGGCCGCGTCCATGGAACCCTCGACTCGCGTGAAAAAAATCACATTTAAGTGTTTTGTTGTCCTTTCAACGACCAGTTCCACGACATTCGCACTTTTCATGGACCAAAGTGCACGACTGAGACGGTAGAAGGTGATAAATAATAGGCTACTTTCCCATAGCCCACAGTGTGTGAACGGCTTCCTTCACGTACATCCTACGTACATCCATGACATCCATTTTGAATTTGACAGAACAAACCCACGTGCTATTGTTTACCAACCACATGTCACTCAAAATCGGAACATTCTGATTGGTTGCTGGCCGGTTTACGCCGCCATGTAGTGCCCTTGCACGGAAAAATAGTGCGCCATTTAGAACGCGATAAATTGCAAAATATATTGGTTCTGATCAAAATTCTTTTCTAAATAGACATGTTTTAAGTTATCAAGTTAATTTGACGAAAATTAAAGTGATTTTAAACGTTATAAATATGACCTGCGCTAAAGCGCAGGGTGATGAGGGTGCTTGGTGGCAAAGGTGTAAGCCTGGCGTCACCGTGCGGAGGAAATTGCCTTCTTGGGAGTCGGTTAAGTATATTCGTCCTGTAAGTGTAATAGAGAGGATGCGCAGCTTTCAATGAATTGCAGTCCGCTGTGGACATCCTTGATAAAAACGATTTGATAGATGTTTGCTAATTGTAAAATGCCATAACTTTTTGGCAGAATAATTTTGACTCGTAATCGGAAGTGCGCATAAATCGCAAATATTGTAGTCGTCATAGTCGTGTCTCAAAGTCGTAACGACTAGGATCACGACTTCATTCATTATTTGTCCGCACTTCCGATTTATTTAGGCCAATTTTTCTGCCTTAATTTATGGTGTTTGACGAATTGAAAACTTCTATCACATCGTTTTTATCAAGGATGTCCATAGCGGACTGCAGTTCATTCTCGTAGTTGAAGTCGGAGTCGGAAAGTTGCGCATCCTCTCTAATGACGAGTTAACAGCTATGGCAAATTAACAAGTTGACAGCTGACAGCTATGGCAAGTTGACAGCTATGGCAAGTTAACGAGTCGCTGGCAGCTATGGCAAGTTACCAAGGTGATAGCTATGGCAAGTTAACGAGTTGCTGGCAGCTAGGGCAAGTTGACGAGGTGACAGCTGACAGCTATGGCAAGTTAACGAGTTGCCAGTTAACGACATTTGAGAGCTATGGCAAAGTGATGAGTTGACAGCTGACACTGTGGCAAGTTAACGAGATGACAACTATATACTGACAGCTATGGCAAGTTGACAGCCGAGATCTGCGGCAAGTTATCGAGCTGACAGTTGAGAGCTGCGGCAAGTTGACAGCTGACAACCATGGCAAGTTAATGAGATGACAGTTGAGAGCTATGGCAACGTGACAAGTTGACAACTCACAGCTGTGGCAAGTTGACGAGCTGACAGCTCACAGCTACGGCAAGTTGACGAGGTGACATCTGACAACTATGGCTAGATAACGAGTTGACAGTTGAGAGCTATGGCAACGTGACAAGTTGGTCAAGTTGACGAGCTGACAGCTCACAGCTATGGCAAGTTGACGATGTGACATCTGACAATTATGGCAAGTTAACGAGTTGACAGTTGAGAGCTATGGCAACGTGACGAGTTGGGCAAGCTGACAAGCAGATGACAGCTATGGAAAGTTGACGAGGTGACATCTGACAACTATGGCAAGTTAACGAGTTGACAGTTGAGAGCTATGGCAAGTTGACAGTCGACAGCTCCACGTGTGGCAGATGATGTATTCCGTGAATGTCTGTCACTTCCTTTTGTTTTCAGGGACAGCGAACTGCGCATGCGGAGAAGACAAATCCTGCTTCAAGCCAGAAAAAAAATGTAACTGCGATACTAATGACTATATTTGGCGTGAGGATGCGGGATTCCTTACCTACATGCCTGATTTACCTGTGACTGGGTTCTGTGCTGGTGATACATGTAAGTGACTTACATGGTTGTTGTCCATACACTCACATTTTTCACATTTAAGCCAGCCATACACGATCAATATTTTTGCACAATATGGGGCCCAAAATAGGAACATGTGCTTCTGGCATGATGGGTGGAAGAAAGATTGGCAATAATATCACCCATTTTGGCCCTCATATTGTGCAATAATATTGAACGTGTATGGGCCGCTTAAGTCACATGACACCCATTTTGGCCCTCATATTGTGCAATAATATTGAACATGTATGGGCAGCTTTACTCATCTGCCCCAGGTTTGAGCAGACAATATCTTTTGCTGAAGTTTTCTAGAAGCTTTGGATATGAATTGGAAAGAATTTGAAGAAACATTCTTCAGATGGTTGATAGGAACTTGGAGGAATTATACTGACAGGAGGAACAGCGACCTAATTGCCCACTCTATAATCCCTTTTTCACACCTCTCCAAACAATGGAACACAAAGGCCCGCAGTGTTTGCACAGCAATTAAGTCTGCTCGCTTGAAGTGATCAGCGGTACCGACGCAGCCCGGATTGTCACTGCCATCTAGCGTGAGCCGGCGGTACTATGTGCCGGTATTCGGTATAATTCCTCCAAGATAGGAACAACATTTCTTCAAATATTTTTCAATCAGTACCATAGGATGTGAGAAAAGTTTGACACAAGCCGTGAGATGTCGTCTGCTGGACTCTGGGGTTAGATGAGTTAAGAGCCAAACTACCACTTCATTTTTGTATCAATTTCATTTCAGCGGCCGATGACGAGGAAGGTCGTTACCTGATTGGCCCTCTGATCTGTACAGGATCAAAGAAGTAGTTGGAAACGAAGTGCAGACCTGCCTACCCTAACTTTGAGCTGGCTGTACTGTTTTTGAGGAATAACCATAAAACGACACTTTTCAGTGTAAAATAATGAAACGCAACATTCTGCAGTTGTTCCAATCAGTGTATTTTTCTGCATTTAAGTGTAAAAACAAAGTTTTGAGTGTAAAAATTATGGTCAAATATGGTGGGTAGGCAGGTATGGAAGTGTACCAGTACTGCCCAAAGATAAGCCAACCTGGAAACTGAAATGGACTATAGACCATTTATTTTAATAGAAGTATTTATTAAGATTATTTTTAACAAGTTAATGTAATGATTACTTACATGTACCTATGAAAATACTCTTACTTGGTCGATTTAATGATTCACCAAGATTTTAAAATTTGTGATCAATACGAATTAATCAAAATGAGACTAATGTTTAACACCGAACCACACAGAACTTTATAGACTAGTCCCCTGTCCTCCAGCTGCTCTGCTAATACAAGGAGACAAGTCGATCATAGTTCACAGGGAGAGCAACATTCTTACGGCCGCCTGAAACATACGAGGTAAACTTCAGGACTACTTCAGGTCTTCTGAAAGGGATTCGGACTACGTAACTTCACTAATGTCCCGGACTACTTCGGGTCTTCTGAAAGGGATTCGGACTACGTAACTTCACTAATGTCCCGGACTACTTCGGGTCTCCTGAAAGGGATTCGGACTACGTAACTTCACTAATGTCCCGTACATGTCAAGTATGGCGGCCAAGACTTGTCCTTGTATTAGCAGAGTGGCTCGAGGACAGGGGACCAGTCTAAGAACTTTACACAGAATATTCACCCACAAAGAACCATTTTGAGTTGATTTCTTAACTGAGCACAAACATGGAAGCATGTTGGACTTGATTTGATTCTGCTTGGTACCGGTATATCGGCATTAATATATTCTCACAATCTACAATCCAAATTTACATAAATACGCTGCATTCTGGACAGATTTGTATGACCCGCCGACAAATGACGGCACAACATATTTCATGTATAATCAGAACTATACGATTTACATTTATGTACAAATAGATTACCAAATCAGAAAATATTTTCAAATACAAGAAGTACTGACAACCACACAATAAAAGCTGGTGGTATACCTTGTACTTCAACTTTAAGAAATACATGACTTACAGTATATACAAGTAGACTTTGTCTATGTCTAACAAAATATCCTTGTCTACTTTAAGTTCTACCTTTGACCGTTGGATGGCTGTCTTATTGGTATCATATAAGCTATTTTGCATCCCGAGGCTAAAAATGATGGGAAATGTATTTAAGTAAATCCAGTGTGATACACTGAAAAACAGAGGCAGGAAACTTGACATGAACAAGTGGTTTTTTAGTACCGTCAAAACGATCAGCACGGCTGGTGTAGCTGGTGCCTAAAATGCTTAAAATCTGCAAAATATCCCCATGGACAATTTTTTGCTCCTGCACATCAATGGATCACCTTCCACACTTCTAAACTTTACACAAGATGTAGCAAGTGTTTGCAACTTCTATCAGGCATGGTCTGAGCAGTTATGTGGTAATTGGCAACCCTGATTTGACCACATTTTTGCGAGGCCCACAGTGTTATATCTAGGATTTCAGAAGGGCATGGTGCAAACTTTGCGAAAAGGGCACTTCAACCTAGAAAAGGGCACTTTTCATTCGCGACATTTCTTCTAACGGAATTTGAAAAGCTAAAAAGTTAAAAAGGTCTCTATAACTCCAGTCAACAGCCAATTTAAGCCAGTTTCTAAGGTGATATGACCAAAAGGGACCATGGCAAAGGGTCTGGGGGTACTAAAAACCTAAAAANCTTTCATGATAAATTCCCACCGTCAATTCACTTTTTCAATTAACTGTTAATTACTGGCACACAGACAAATCAGTCATCACCACACCATGGAGAATTCACCACGTCACTGGGAACCTCTCGCTGTATGTTTTGTATGGAGCGAGCTTGTACTTTATTATGTTGATTATAGGTTCCCAGTGACGTGGTGAATGCTCCATGGTGTGGTGATAACTGATTTGTCTGGGTGGCAGTAATTAACAGTTAATTGAAAAAGTGAATTGACGGTGGGAATTTATCATGAAAGACTAGCATTTTGTAATAACCGAAGCTTGAAAAAATTTTCCTAGTCCCTTTAATGCGTGGACTTCTCGCTGTTTGGTCAGAGGATTCAGATGAAGAAGTTGGCTAAGTCACAATTATGTCCAACGAACCAAAGGTTTATTGTGCATTTCCACTTGTAGCTGCCCATTCATTCAGTAACATCAAAAATAGATCTATTTTTGGTAACATCTACCGTAATTGCATCTTTAATCAAGGTTGAATCCAAATCATTTGTGAGAAATTACAGATGGACGGATTTGGTGGAAAATGCCCTTCTCGGTAGCTAGGTTCATATAGATAGAACACTCCAATGAAAATTTTGACTGCGACTTAACCCCCTTCCGTCCAAATCCTTGAAATATCTCCAACACAACACTAAACAACTGGCGCACGGGAGGGAGGGTGATGCAAAACGTCATGTCACCCGACCGACCGGGCGCCAATTGCTTTAGCACACCTCTTCTCAATGTGAACAAGTCTTATTGGAGGCAATTACAGTCAGTTTAAGGTGATAGTTTAAGGGTAACATTACGTGACGTCACGTCGATTTGCGTCGACTTGAACGTCACGGCACGGTGATTTTTTCCATGACTGACGTAACGTCGCCTCCAGCGGGAGACATGACGCTCTGCGACACTGATAGAGGTGTGCTAAATGTAGTTGTACATACACTTGACCACCTCAAACCATTGAATGGTGACAGTAAAAGTCCTCTTAAGTCTTACTCACGTCGATCTAACACCTTTCTAAAATCATTTTTACATCAATAAGAGCTGTCAGTCAGTTAAGTAACAGGTGTCACTTTAGGTCTAATTCAATGCCTAGCGGACCCATTCATGGTTGATTGAACACCAATCAGTAGAATTTTCTTTTTTATTGGTCCGCTAGAACCTTGCTGCCATCTTTTGGCAATAGGCACAGCTGACTGCTCCTAGCGAAAACGCTTTACTTTGAAACTGTGACACTCTTATTGAATAGTGTATAATGTACAATTTTTGTGCAGTAGGACTTTTATTCCGTCCGACAAAAATAACCTACCGGTAGATCCATTTACCATAAGTTTCTTTCTATACCAAATTAAAGTATTTGTAGTATATTCAGCTAACTTTTAAAAGCTTAAGGGTAATATGCACAAATATAAAATGCCTACAATTCATGTATAAAATAATAATTACACTGTACAAGTCATATTTCATCTGTGCTTCACCTGTTGTGTAAATACAAATGTGAGGCAGTCTAGGAAAACCAGTCGGATGTCGCATTTGAGGAAAGTATTTAGTTTATGGTCTTGGTGAACCCGCACATTTGAATAGCTGAAATGTACTTTGTAAACAGTAGTAGATCATTGCACAGGCAATCTGACAGCCCTTGTTGATCATTCAGCGATATCCGGCGGGTTTTACTAGACCACCCCACAAATGGCAGACTGCTGTCGTAGACAAGGCACTTTTGGAAGGTCACAGTCTTCCACTCAAAACTTCCTCTGTGGTTTTCAACCACAAGTGAATGTAACCTTCGTGTAAACTGCCTTAACCCTTAAAACGCCTAATTCTTTGAGCAGTTTTTCAAGATTTTGCAAAAATTGATCAAAAATGACTGGTAAAAATCTACACCGATACTAAGTTGGTCCCGTCACCTGGATCTTTTCCATCGAATTATTTTGGCCAATGGGGACTTTACTGCAGTCAGAGGCCGCCACCAGTTAGCGGTCCTAGAACGACACAGAATTTGGCGTCACAGCAAAGAAGTGCACGTTGCAATGTCATCCATAATGACATGGAGGCCATGTCTTACGTCTATGATGTCAAATTTTGTGACATTCTAGGACTGCTAACAGGCGACCTCTAACAGCAGTAAAGTCTCCCATTGTCCAAGACGGCACTGCGATCCCTCAACATATTCTGAGCTTCCTGACACTCTGTTTTTAAAAGTTGGCAATCGTCGCCTCTGGCGCTTTAAGGGTTAAGTCAGTTATCTTACTTTTACCTTCAGTCATTAAAAAATTTCAAATGCTTTTGAGTTCTTGCTCTATCGTCCATTGACCAACACTGCGGCAACAAAAAGACACCAAATTGCCGTTACCATGGATATTGATGGACAGGATGCAGCTGCAACGATGAGGCCTCGTTTGTCGGGTGTAGCTTTGTCAACCTCTGAAAGAGTGGAAAATATTAAGGCATTAAATTCTTGGTCAGTTATAATGCAGTAGGCCTACTCTGCACAATTGACCGACCTTCCGCTCCGCATACCACATGCAGCATCATGCCTGTACCGCCCTCCCCAAGTTCAATGATAATACAGTTTTGTCATAAAAGTACTGCAATTCATGCAAGTTTGATGTTCATGCATGAGTGGTTACAATGCTGCAATAGACTAGAAAAGCATTCGTTAGTAGCCCTAGTTAGGTACATGTAGCAGGCATATATGTGACCCGTCACAGCAAAACCAGTCGCATGACGCTCAGAAGGTGAGCCTCAACGAACTAAGATGAAACAGGAGAGAATGGAAGAAATAGATTATTTCAGATTTCATAATAGACAGACAATACTGAAACTGACAAACATTTTTTTGGTCTCAGCCTTCTAAGCTAAGAACGACATGCGCCTAGTTTTGCTGTGATGAGTCACATACTGTCGTACATGTACATGAAAGTGCTCAATACATTTCACTTATGATTTTGTTATGCAAGGCATAAGGGCACTGCTGAAATAGTGGGGTATTCACGATGCTGGTGTATATAATGCAAGTAGACAGGTTACAAAGCTGCAAGAGACAGGCGTTTTGTTATTATAGCATTCGACAGAAATCATTAAGCAAGCATTACTTTACACATGAAGTTGTGAAATAATAATAGGTTTCTAAGGTGAAAGACATAGCTTCCTACCAGACTCGAACCCACAGACCCTCGCACAAGGCATCAATCGCCAGCATTCACGGGCAGCACACCTAACCACTAGGCCAATTCCCATGAAGTTGTGGTAGACTTAGGAGGTGTTGCCTAACGTCCGGACTTTTGGCTCAATTGAAAAACACCTGCCTTCCGCGCAGGAGATCTGGGTTTGATTCCCGGTGCGGTCTGCAACATTTGGCATTGTCGGCGAAGGCGCTTTCCTTTCTCATCTTGGCTTTGACTATCCTTCCTTAACCCAGAACCCAGCAGACGGCATCTTTTGACAAAATTTTCTCACATCCTATGGTACTGATTGAAAAATATTTGAAGAAATATTGTTCTCATCAACCATCTGAAAAATGTTTCTTCAAAATCTTTCCAATTTATTGTCAAGGATTTTAGAAAATTTCAGCAGAAAATTCTGTCTGCTCAAACCTGGGGGCAGATGAGTTAAAGCATGATGGATCACTCTGAACAGAGAAAGTCTGATCAGATGTGATAGCTCCCGTAATGCAGCGGTCAGTGTAAACCCTGCACCCCCCCTGTTCAGGGGTCACCACTAAATTAGTGTCGAAAAAGTGTCGAGTTCTGAGCGCTCAATTTTTTTCTTATCGTCATATCTCTGTCAACCCAAAAAATAGATAATGTCGAATTCCTGGCGTTTACTTCATAATTGCTAATAGAAATGACTAAAAAAAGTAAAAGATTAGTGAAAAAAGCTGGTGAATACCTGACGATTTCATTTGAGGTCCTGGGTGAATTAGTGTCGAATCCTGACCCCAGAAAAATTTTCTAGGTGTCGAATAAGTGTCGAAAAAACGTCGACCCCTGAACAGGGGGGGNTCATAAATCGCAGCTAGAACGGCCGTTGGTGTCACAGGTCGAAGTGCCGACATTCTGGAAGACCTACCCTCACTTTTATCCACTTAACAGTTAAATTAAGTCAATTCCAACATTCTAAAAGAATAATTACTCGTAGAAACATTCATATCACTAAAAAAATGTCTTTCAAACACTCTAGAGAGGGCACTTATATACATTTTCCTCTCTAAAATCAGCAGACGAATTTATTCAAATGCAGTTTTTTTCATACACAAGCGATAAATTGCCGTCTTCCTGTTTCCAACGTTATCTGCATGCGGATACGTGTATTTGTTTGCGGAAAGTCCATTCTGTGAAAACCGCCGGTAGATCTAGGCGTTGCCTGTCGATCGGTTGGTGCAAAAATCGGCCGTTCTGCCGCTAATCGCCCGATCGAGCGGTGACCGGCCGATCGGCCCTATGTTCCCGACTGGTTAAGTACAAGCAAGACTACCAGGTAATGCTGAGAGATGAAGCTCCCACTTACTCCTATTGAAATCTTAGTACAGGACAAGATGTAATAATGTGAAAAGTGAGATGGCCACAAGTACGAATGACAACGCTGAGTTTGGTGATGAACCTATGGTTACTACACGTCCTGTCTTATCGGGGGTTGCTTTACTTGACTCTGAATTAAGAGGAATAAAAAAAGAAATAAACAAACATAATAGTGACCAAAATACAACGTGAATGTTTCTTTTATGTCAGAGTGTATACACCGATTTCATATCTCGCATGATCGCAGCGCCCCTAGTAGAATTTTCAACGGCCACTTCCATTTTCAACCTGACTACCATTCCAGGAGTACGTGCAAAAATTTCCTGGATCGAGGTTGAATTGCGCGCATTGGTTCCACCAGGGGGTGGATCCCTGGCGGCGGTATCGGTAACCAACACGTGTTTTTCAACCTCGATCCAGGAAATATTTTCCTTACTCCTGATAGTGAGATTGAAAACGAAAGTGGCCATTGAAGATTCTACTAGGGGTGCTGCGATCGTGCGAGATGTGAAATCGGTGTATTAAGAGACCGATAATGTAATCGATTTTAACGTACCTGTCAGTGTTATTTGGGCGGTGCGGGTGTTACCATCAGCCGTTGCGAGGCAGGTGTATGTTCCAAAGTCCTCCTTCTGTACGCTGAGAATGCTCAGGTAAGATTCTACGGAAGTTGTTCCATAGGTGTAGCCAACCTTAAACCTGCAATGTAAACTGCTTTTAAGAGACAGCTGATGACGGACAGATGAAGTCTTTCCAGAATGTCTGGACATACATGTATGTCAGCCGCTCTGGCAAAACCAGACGCTTGTTGCTCTTACCTTGGAAGGTTGAGACCAAACTGTTACTTTCAATATTGTCTGCCTTTTTTGAAATCTGACAGTAATCTATTTCTTCCATTCTCTCCTGGTGTCATCTTACTTCGTTTCGGCTCAACTTCTGAGCGACATATTCCTTGTAACAAATTGAGACAAATTGAATCAAATGGGAATTTCTGCTCCTACCTTCCCCCTGTAGTGAAGACCTGGCCATCCTTGGACCAAGACACTTGGTTCTCCTTTGGAATGGGGTTAGCAACTATCATACATATGAGATCTTTCTTGTAGCCAATCTTCTGGTACACTTCCTTATCAGCTGTGATCCTAGGAGCAACTGAAAATAAAAGAGAAGCTCAAGGACTGCCTGAAGGTCAAGGACAATCTCAAGGTCAAGACCAAGATCAAAAATAGTACAAGGTCAAGGACTCTCTGAAGGGCAAGGACAACCACAAGGTCAAGGCCAGTCTCAAGGTCACAGCCAGTACAAGGTCAAGGGCAAGGACAATCTGAAGGTCAGTCTCAAGGATATGGCCAGTACAAGGTCAAGGGCAGTATGAGGTCAAGGACAATCTGAAGGTCAAGGCCAGTCTCAAGGACATGGCCAGTACATGGTCAAGGTCGTATAAGGTAAAGGACATAAAGGTAAAGGTCAAGGACTGTCACAAGATCAAGGACATTAAAAATCTCAACTTCTGAATACAGTACTCTATCTGATATGGTTCAGTTTCCTAGTAGGTAAACCAAGTGGAAGATTTTGACTTTACTCACAGTTCAGTCTAATGTTGATCTTGAGTGTGTCAATACCGGCTTTATTTTTCGCTTCACAAATATACACTCCTTGGTGTTTTGGTTGGATATTCTGGATGGTCATAGATGGTTGCTGCAAGAACAAGATATTTGTTGAGGACAGAATCAAAACTTGTCCGACATCAAATTCTTGTCGTCGCCTGAGGAAATAAGTGGTGAAAAACTATTGCAACGGACACGAGGCAAAACAGGAAAAAGAAATTTGACATAAATGTGAGAGATGGACGGACGGATGGACAGACAGCAAAGACTTACAGTGTGGAACTCTCCACCCGTCGGTAGATATGCCTTCCCTGCTCGTCGCCATGTAATAACAGGTTTAGGTATACCATCCGCAAAACACTGCAATTCGACATTTTCGCCCGGTTTAGCTTTGATGTCTGTACTAGATTTGGATGCACTGATAATAGGCTTAGCTGGAAGACAAAATAAAATACATCACGTAAATCTTTCGCTGTCGAAAATTTTGTAACTCAGTATTGTATTGTATTGGATTTTTCCATCAGGGCTGAAGCCACAGCATTATTGGGCCTGCTAAGTATGGAAGAGGTCATCTCAAGCTACTCATGTTCCTCACTTGGATGGTGTCTTTTACCGTTAGAGGACATTTCGTCCCCGGACAATTCATCCCCGGACAATCCGTCCCCGGACAATTCATCCCCAGACAATTTGCCCCGAAGTAGGACATTTTGTCCCTGGACAATTTGTACAATGCACCATGGCTTACTGTCCCATGCAACGGGCCACGAAGAGCCTGGGATGATTAATCCTGTATGGCCACGGCTGGATTAGAACCTGCGACCTGCCACTTGCCAAGCAGACGTGATGCTATCAGGGCTCCCTACTACAAAATGCCCTGCTAGCCCCTTTGAAATCCTGCCAATGTGGAGTCTAAAATCCCTCTACTTACAAATAATTCTCTACTTACAAATAATTTCCACATATATCGACTCCTCAACTGGTGTGGCATTATCGTCGTATTCAGCCTGACATTGGTACCGTCCTTCTGACTTCACACTCGGTGCCAATATTGACAACCGGTACGAATTACTCTTGGCAACGCCAGCTTCAACTTTCCACTTGGAATCATCATAACTTTGTAGGTTATAAGAAATGGGAATGAGGTTTAAGCTGCCTTTTGGATAAAACGACCACTTGACCTGAAAGAAAAGTAAAAGGTACAGTGTACATGTAGGTCAAATTTTTTTCAAGGACACACAGGGTTTCCGCCAGAGGGTAAAATGGGTAAAATTCCGTACCCTTAAATTTTTCCAGGGTACAGATCCGTACCCTCAAATTTTTTTTTCCATGACATGCCGGAAAAAACCAACTAACCGGCATNTTGTTGAGGACAGAATCAAAACTTGTCCGACATCAAATTCTTGTCGTCGCCTGAGGAAATAAGTGGTGAAAAACTATTGCAACGGACACGAGGCAAAACAGGAAAAAGAAATTTGACATAAATGTGAGAGATGGACGGACGGATGGACAGACAGCAAAGACTTACAGTGTGGAACTCTCCACCCGTCGGTAGATATGCCTTCCCTGCTCGTCGCCATGTAATAACAGGTTTAGGTATACCATCCGCAAAACACTGCAATTCGACATTTTCGCCCGGTTTTGCTTTGATATCTGTACTGGATTTGGATGCACTGATAATAGGCTTAGCTGGAAGACAAAATAAAATACATCACGTAAATCTTTCGCTGTCGAAAATTTTGTAACTTTGTATTGTATTGTATTGAATTTTTCCATCACGGGCTGAAGCCACAGCATTATTGGGCCTGGTAAGTATGGAAGAGGTCATCTCAAGCTACTCATGTTCCTCACTTGGATGGTGTCTTTTACCGTTAGAGGACATTTCGTCCCCGGACAATTCATCCCCGGACAATCCGTCCCCGGACAATTCATCCCCAGACAATTTGCCCCGAAGTAGGACATTTTGTCCCTGGACAATTTGTACAATGCACCATGGCTTACTGTCCCATGCAACGGGCCACGAAGAGCCTGGGATGATTAATCCTGTACGGCCACAGCTGGATTGGAACCTGCGACCTGCCGCTTGCCAAGCAGACGTGATGCTATCAGGGCTCCCTACTTCAAAATGCCCTGCTAGCCCCTATGAAATCCTGCCGATGTGGGGTCTAAAATCCCTCTACTTACAAATAATTTCCACATATATCGACTCCTCAACAGGTGTGGCATTATCATCGTATTCAGCCTGACATTGGTACCGTCCTTCTGACTTCACACTCGGTGCCAATATTGACAATCGGTACGAATTACTCTTCGCAACGCCAGCTTCAACTTTCCACTTGGAATCATCATAACTTTGTAGGTTATAAGAAATGGGAATGAGGTTTAAGCTGCCTTTAGGATAAAACGACCACTTGACCTGAAAGAAAAGTAAAAGGTACAGTACAGGTCACAATTGACATCCCTACGGCTTCGCGTAAGATACTCGTAAGTTACGAGTAACTTACGGCTTTGGTGTCGAGTAACTCACCGCGTAACTCCCCAAAATCGCGTAACTCGCCTCGTAGCTCACTGTGTAACTCACCGCATAACTAGCGAAATTCGCGTAACTCACCAAGTAACTCATCTCGTAAGTTACGCGTAACATAGCTCGTGAGTTGTTGCGTAAGTTACGAATTAGGGATGTCAATTGTGACCTGTACTGTATAGTGTACCTGTAGGTCAATTTTTTTTCAAGGACACAGTAACTGTTAATTTTTCAGGGATACCATTACCAGCAGGCGCAGATCTAAGGGGGGGCACGCCCGGCCCGTGCCCCCTCTATTTTGTGGAAAATCTTTAAAATTGACCGGGAAATTACAAAATTTGGAAAAGATGTTAAAAGACCAAGGTTTCCACGATGAGCGCTGGCTGTGCCCCCTCTTTCCCATGATTCTGGATCCGCCCCTGACCAGTGGCGTGATTTCACACCGTGTCACTTCTTCTGTATTAGATTTTTCCATCAGGGCTGAAGCCATAGCATTATTGGCCCTAGTAAGTACGGAAGAGGCCATCTCAAGCTACTCACGTTCCTCACTCGGATGGGGCCTTTTACTTGCCCTTGCAAAGAAACAAGGTACAAGGCACCACGACTTACTGTCCCATGTGACGGAGATGAAGAGCCAGGGATAACATCCCATGGGCCGGGCTGGATGCGAACCTAGGACCTGCCGCTTACTATTAGCGGCCATCAGGGCTCTTCAGATACGAGTAACATGAAGACTCACCAGTGTGCCTTTTGGTTTGTTGTCCACGGTACAATCCAAAATAATCGTTCTATCCTTGTACGCATACAAATGATTTTTGGTGGACTGGATTGATAAAGTGCGATCTGGTATCGGTAAAACTACTTCGATGTTGACGGTAGGCGTGGTTTGCGCATCGCAGCCTGGAAAGAAAAGAAAAGTCACCAGTTTATGTCAGGATTTATCATCAGTGTTTAGCTGATAGCTGCTCCAGGATGGAAAACTAGACCATCAGCCAATACTATGGGCAGTCATTGTGTCATTTAGTCAAGGCACTGCTCCATCTGGCTGAGAATTGTCCCCAGCAAGTCGGCTTTCTATGGGCAATTCAGCGATAGAATACTATGGGCAGCCCTTGTGTCATGGTGCTGCTCCACCTGGCTGAGAGTTTTCCTGTGCGAACTGGCTTTCTATGGGCACCTCAGCCATAGAATACTATGGGCAGTTTATTGTGTCATTTCGTCATGGTGCTGCTCCACCTGGCTGAGAGTTTTCCCGTGCAAGAATGGCTCTCTATGGGAACCTCAGCCGTAGAATACTATGGGCAGTCGTTGTGTCATTTGGTCATGGCGTTGCTCCACCTAAGAGTTCCCGTGCACAAGTGGGCTCTCTATTCTATGGGCAACTCAGCCATAGAATACTATGGGCAGTTATTGTGTCATTTCGCCATGGTACTGCTCCATCTGGCTGAGAGGTTTCTCCTGCGAGTCGGCTCTCTATGGGCAACTCAGCTGTAGAATACTATGGGCAGTCATTGTGTTATTTCGTCAAGGCGCTGCTCCATCTGGCTGAGAGACAACGAGGGGGTTTTCTTTTAGTGCTGGTACGCTTTCCACTTTTTTGAATATTTTTTTTGAATTTTTTTTTAGGCGGCACCAGATACTGTTGTAGGCGGCGAAAACGCCACCCACCGCCTGTTACTGAGAAGGCTGTACGGGTATACGTGCAGTGATAGGACCTCGGCCTAGATCCACCAGCAATACCCAGTGTCATAAACAGACATATGATTATTCACAATCCCATAGACACAGTAAATTGGTTCCACAATGTCATTCCAAAGTCCCGTCATTTACATGATGATGAAACCTAGGCTCGGATTTAAATACCCAAAATTACACCGGTATCACCATTATCACAATTATTGAATTAACAAGAGCAAGATTTGTCCCAGGCATTTGGTGTGAGTTGACTCTGATGAGCAGGTAGAGAACGGTCTGTAGCCAGTACACAATCAATGGATTTTGGTTCAAGTCATTAGGCCGACATACTTCAACTCTCATATCAGATCAACATTTCGGAAATTTTCAATTTTGCGTCCTTCCATGTCAACTTTCCCTTTTCCTCCAGAATTTCGCAAGGTGAAATAGACCATTCTCAAATTCTCAGATCTGCACACTTCCGCCGAAATCTCAACCAGAACCTCGATCTAAAACCATGATTTACATGTAGCAATGGTTTGACACTGGCGCAACGTCACCGAAGTCACTGTCATGGGGTTGTCTGCCTTACGTCATTCAGTTTCAGACCGAGATTATGGTTGTTGAGATTCGGCGGAAGTGTGCAGATCTTTGTCGTTTAAGTCAATTTGAGAACAGTCTATTAAAAATACTGAAATACTGCAGGAGGAAACTGGAACACCCGGAGAAAACCTGTGCTGTCAGAGTCACCCTCTCTATCACATGAATACGAGTCCGACTGAGATCGAACCCAGAACCTCAGAGGTGACAGGTACCAATGTTTCCATTGCACCACTCTGACAGCCCAAGGGTTACACGTTTTGTAATGAATTAATAGTGTACAGGGTTTCCGCCAGGATTGTCAAGGAGAGGGGGAGAAAAAAAATTCCCAAAAAAATTCAAAAAATTGTTTTTGTTTTTTTTGGTTAAAAATGGCCTCCAGAGTCATTTTTACACTCCAAAATGCAAAATTAGTCTTCCTTCTGAAAATTGCATTTGAAATGTAACATATTAGAGAAAAACACTACTGAAGTGAAAATAGTGATATTTGAAAAAGGTTAGTCTGCAAACTTGAGGGGGGATATCCCTTCCTTGAAATCTTTGAGGAGGGGATCATCCCCCTCCCCCCCCCCTCTGGCGGAAACACTGGTGTAAGTTGACACTGCTCCAGGAAGGAAAAACATGATGTACAGAATGACTTGTTTGTAATGTAATGCTTGTCAATCGGCATCTGGTCCTCCATGATACAGACATGACCGACACACCAACCACCATACTTTTTAAAACTGCTAATGGCCTCCAACTAAACATGAGGTCAAGCGGTTTCAGCAATTTGGCCGTTTTTAACCGTAACCATAAAGGAATCAACCATAAAGGTTTAACTGCGAACGATGAGCTTACTGAGGGATACACTTCCTGTGTTGCCACCAGATGTCTCTCACTGCCTGAATTTTGGCTTTACGTAATAGGCACGAGCTTCAACTTTTTTTGTGGTGAAGAGGTACATGAACCTGCCAACATGATGCTTTGAATTCCATTTCTGACGATAACTGAGCTATTTTCAGCACAATTNTGGGGTAATGTAGATGTTGCTGTGGAGTATGTGTCATGGCCACAAAACCCATTTCCACTTTGCGGCTTCTGCTGGCACAAAACAGGCGGCGAGTGACTTTTCCGGATCACTTTGCGTCTGAGACACGACCGCGTGGAACTAATCAGTCGCCGATATGGCGCGACATGACTGCAGTTGCATCTCACCTGCGACGGTCGGGATCAGATGCCGATCAAAAAGATTACGAATTGCATGAGTTGAACATATTGATTAACTGCTGTGTCATTCCAGGGTTTCCGCCAGAGGGTAAAATGGGTAAAATTCCGTACCCTTAAATTTTTCCAGGGTACGGATCCGTACCCTCAAAAACGTTGGGTAACCATTTTTCCATGACATGCCGGACGAAACCAAACAACCGGCATGACCGGCGCGAGGATTTTATGCTTTAAAATATGCCTAAAATGGCACCAAACATCGTTTAAAACCTTTTAAAAAATCCAAAAAAAATTTTTCAAACAAATTTTTTTTTCAAAAAAAATTTTTTGGGTCCGTACCCTCATTTTTTTCTGTCGGAAACCCTGCATCCCTACAGCGGAATCCATTCGCAGTCGTCCTGACTTGAGTTACGATTCCCTAGGTGCAGATGCTGCCTCTTCCTGGATGAGCACACACTATGTGTATTTCACTTTTGTGACCTGACCACGATTAGCCATTTTAAAAACAACCATCAGCTAACGCCCCAGGTGGACGAATATTCAAACTCTGGATTGAAGGTAGTAGTTTAGAATAGTAAGATCAGCAAGTACAGTGTTCAGATTTTCACTACTCCAAAACAGACCAACACAAACATCTTTGGTATCACTATCAGTGAGAAGACTAAGAGGTTGGCAATGCTCGATCTCCCGGTGTTGCTGAAATCGACATTCTATCCGAGTACAAGTATCTCCTCCGACATCAGGTCTCTTTGTTCAAGGTCGACTTCCTGCCTCACAGGAGGAGATGGGCAACTGAGAACACAAGAACCTTAGAATATCACTAGAGGAGTGAATTCCACCAGCCTCACCAACTTGTGGTAATTGGATGGTTTCTAAGCAACATATCATCAGAACTTCTGGATGCCCACCTTTGCCAGGCGGGAGAGTTCTTATATTAAGTTTTCAGGGTCAGCAGGTGGCCAACACAATTCCTTCCAAGCTTTTTTTTACTTGGATGGGGTCGAGTTGCAAGCTCCTGTTTCTGAGAACACAATTAGGGTACGTCAGAAGTCAGCAGGGCACCAGTGCTTGCCATAGAAAACTATACAAGGTATAGTATCATCATATGAACAGTTTTGAAAGTTCCACCAATGCAGGGCTTCAGCTTGCATTAACCACAGTGCAAATTAGGGAAAATCATTGAAAATTACCACAAAATCAGCCAAAAATGACCTCTGTGGCTAAAGGAAAAGGCTAAACTTGGCCAGCCTCTTTCACATTTCCTATTACTGTGGCTTATGAAAATTTGTGCCCAGCAGAAGCCTTGCCAATGGCATTATTCTTGACAGGGATTTGGCACGTACCAAATCCTCCCAATGGCGTTGACTTAAGCCGCGTTTACACTTCTGACGTCGGTCGGCAACGTCAATCGCTGGCAATCGCGACGCTCTCAGCCGCCGTCACTCAACGATCTGACAAACTTGCCAACATGAATACTGCTGTTAAATGGTGAAAAACAATGAATACTGCTGATAAATATGTGAATTTATCAAATAAAGACTGCATGTACTGTACAACATTATATTTGACTTCTTCAAATTGCTGAAGGCATCATCAGTAGGTTTCACTTCATGGAAAAATGGTTACCCAACGTTTTTGAGGGTACGGATCCGTACCCTGGAAAAATTTAAGGGTACGGAATTTTACCCATTTTACCCTCTGGCGGAAACCCTGCACGAACGATTGGCCATTTTAAAAACAACCATCAGCTAATGCCCCAAGTGCAAGAATATTCAACTCTGGATTGAAGGTACATGTAGTAGTTTAGAAGGTCAGCAAGTACAGTGTTCAGGGTTCCACCACTCCAAAACAGACCAACACAAAAATCTTTGGTATCACTATTATCAGTAAGAAGACTAAGAGGCGGGCGATGCTCAATCTCCCGGTGTTGCTGAAATCGACATTCTATCCAAGTACAAGTATCTCCTCCGACATCAGGTCTCTTTGTTCAAGGTCGGCTTCCTGCCTCACAGGAGGAGAGAGGCAACTGAGAACATGAGAAACTAAGAAGAATATCACAGTCGAGTGAATTCCACCAGCCTCACCAACTTGTGGTAATTGGATGGTTGCTAAGCAACATATCATCAGAACTTCTGGATGCCCACCTTTGCCAGGCGGGATAGTTTGTATTTGTAGAAGTTTTCAGGGTCAGCAGGTGGCCAGCAGCACAATTCTTTCCAAGCTTTTTTTTACTTGGATGGGGTGAAGTTGCAGACTCATATTTCTGAGAACACAAGTAGGGTATGTCAGAAGTCAGCAGGGCACCAGTGCTTGCCACAGAAAACTACTGCAAGGTATAGCAGATCATATATATGAACAGTTTTGAAAGTTCAACCCAATGCAGGGCTTCAGCTAGCCACAGTGCAAATTAGGGAAAATCATTGAAAATGATCACAAAATCAGCCAAAAATGACCTCTGTGCCAGGCTAAAGTTAAACGTTAACTTGGTCAGCCTCTTTCACATTTCCTATTACATGTATATTACTGTGGCTTATGAAAATTTGTGCCCAGCAGAAGCCTTGCCAATGGCATTATTCTTGACAGGGATTTGGCACGTACCAAATCCTCCCAATGGCGTTGACTTAGACTGGTTCCCGTCTTTGCCGCTCCACTCCCGCGGCGCTACGTTCCTGAGGAGCGTAGCAGGCGTGTAGCGACAAACTGTTCTCAGGGATGTTGTCAAGAACAGTGCACTGTCAGCAAACCCCACATATTTTGGGGGAGAATTGGTCTTTTGTCTTGCTAAACCCTTTGCACCAGGTCCATGTTATTCTTGGAGTAGGAACTTTATATTCTCTCCCTGCAACAGCAGTTTCAAAGGATTCCCATTGAATCAATGTTGCTCGGAGATTATGTAGTCATCCAAACGATAGCTCAGATTTAACTGACATAGGAGCTAACGCTTTTGTGCAGTGACACTGAGAGCATGTTCGATGTTCATGTCGGTATTTTAAAAAATCCAAACCATCCAGGGTTGCCCAGCCCTTGCAGCAGTGCTGAGTTGAGCGAGCTGATTCTCATGAATCCATGCATCCTCCTACAGCAGGGTTTAAACCTCACTCCTCTTCATCTGGCTCGCAAAGTGGATGAAGAGGAGAAAGTAAAAACCCCTGCTGTGGGAGGATGGATTCCATGAGACATCTTAACTGAGTTTAAAAGCCTTTTTCACGTGAGTTTAAAAGTCAAGTACATGTTGACATCTAAATTTTCATTTATCCTTCTTATTTCAATAGTTTGTCGTGAATTTTAATGGCTGGACAATTTGTGGTGTTTGCTCCAGTCAAGCCAAGGCGTTGTTATGCAGGGGTTTTGAGAAAGTGAAGTGGACATTTCTCTGAAGTTCACCATCCAGTTGTTTGCACAGGTCAGTTGATACCGGGATCACACAAATTTGCGGTGTTTGAAATATCTTGGAATAATTCCACAGATCAAGGGTCATGGGTCGTAAACTGGGGCTCTGACTGGACTAAACATGGAGGCCTACAGTTTGCAGATGATGTGTTGGGAA
>NMRB01000097.1:384185-421625 GCA_002633025.1 Notospermus geniculatus
GAATCAGACGAACATACAATGAAGAACGCCTTGTCTTCTAATGAGGATGAATACTTAGAATCCGATTGTGATGAAGAGGTAAGTACAGTCATGATCAATATTGAATATCCTCCATTATTTGATTGTGATGGAGTGGTAGGTACAGTCATGATCAATATTGAATGCCCACCATTATTTAATGTTTCTCTTTTCAGTTGATTTGCCATCTAGCTTTCCAACAACCACTAAAAGTGCATTCTCTAAAACTAAAAGCACCGAGAGACCAAGGGCCAAAGAATGTGAAAATTTTCATCAACCAGCCAAATACTTTGGATTTTGACTCGGCAAAGGGTCGGAAACCAACACAAGCACTTGAGTACGTGTGAAAATATTTTAGGGGTTGAATTTTTTATATAGAATTACCCTAGAGGTACTCTTTTGAGAGTCACTTATGCAGGAGCTGCTCGCACGCAAGAGTTGCGTGTTCACTGTATAGAGGCGGGGAGAACATGGGGTTCACTCAGCACATTTTATCAATTTTCACACTTTCAGAATAAAGCCTGAAGAATTGGACGGGTCTGTGATAGGATTGGCATATGTTAAGTTTCAAAATGTACAGAGTATGACGGTAGGTTTCAGTTTCATTGCTTGGGTAATATCTAAGGGCTAGCACAAAAACTTCCAATTTTTCTTGGATGTAGCACTAGTAGTCATAGTTGGTAGCGTGTTAGGCTCCTGGCTTTACGTCATAGGACAATTTCGGCAGTGGTGCGCGTTGTTGAAGTTGTGTCGTGGGAAACATGAATAGCACCGTTGAAAATGATACCGTGTCAATTTCAGCTGTTTTTCGGTGACAACCAAGAAGGTGAGGAGACGACGAGAATAAACTACCTAGGCCTTATAGGCACGCCGGTTAATGCGACTAATATGGCTGATTTTAAGAGGGTAAGTCCGGACCGCCATGACCAATGCTACTGACATGTATAAAGAGGCTTGAATTCTTTGCCTTGAATCCTGGGGATCACTAGTTCTATGTGGGAGGGTGATCAGGGTGGGTTGCTGGTGGGGGATGCTCTTACATGCAATTTCTGGCCAATCTGTATGGAATATCACTGGTTGGCCAGAGCAGGTCTGGGCCTGGATCCACGCCTGCCTGAGTGACAGCGTTGTTCCCTCTCCAGGCCTAGTGGAAGTCGCACAGATTTGCATTGAATCTCTAAACCCCGTGTGGTTCATTTGCTGAATTTCAATAGCATGTTTATCTTATTTCAGGTCGCAGGGAAGAAAGGGGAGAGCCATTGACACGAGAATATACGAATAGGACTCTCTGGCAAAGTAAACGCTTGACACTTGATTTCAAATGTGGAGTTCCAGCGATTCAGTCGGTGTACTTGTGGTATCCAAGGAACACTGACTTCAAGAAATGGGTTGAACCCACAGAACAGGCACTACTCCACATGTGTTTTCTCATGCGAGTTGGTTGTCAGTGAGCAATACACCTTGACCAGTGACACAAAACAACTACCGGTACCCATAGTTTTCTACGGCAGAGTTGCCCGTACAGTTGCCCATAGAGAGCCAACTCGTGGTAGAAACCTCTCACCTTACGATATAACATAACATGCCAATGTTCCACTCTGCTACCCCTACTACTTTCTGGATGTCTAAGTCATTGAGAGAAACCATCAGTGTCTGGATACAGTTCTTAATTCTAATGTTACCCATGCTTGTAAAAATGACTGTACATGATGTGTGCCATTTTTTTCTGAAATAAAACTGGGATTATTCAACTAAAAGGAACTAAGATGAAACATGTCCTGTGCATTTATTTACACGCTTATATTCATTCAAATGTATCTTATGAACAAGGAACTAAGCATAACTCCTAAAACTACTGGTATGATCCATGTACGTACATCAGAACCTACTAGTATCATACATACTGGTACTGATATTGTACATGTACAGCTGAACCTACTGGTAAAGTATAGCAGAAACTACTGGTACCATTGGAATGGTACACGCATGAGAAAATGCCATCCAGAATACCTAGCTGTACAGAAGGTCAATTGAAATGAAGGTTTAGCCCCAGAAAATTCACCTCTACACTGATTGTGTTGTTGAACACAAAATGTAGTCAACTACAAATTCATGTTGTGACAAGCAGATAAGACCCTTCAATACAATTTCTTGAAAATCGCATTGAAAAACCATAGACTCCCGAATACAAATTATTGTTGATTCCATTACCCCAAGATCCAAAAGCTGCCAAAATTTCAAGGATGACAAGCGTGTGTCAAATAGGGACAAACTAAGGGACTCAAAAAGTTAAGTCATGACAAGAGCACCACAACATGCATACATGTACAGATGTAACAAGCATACCTAAGAATATCCCCTACCCATAATGAACTAGATCTTGACAAGATCAGTTCATCAGACACATGCACAGGAATCTTATGTGGGTGGTATAGGAAAACCCGATATCGCTGAATGATCAACAAGGGCTGTCAGATTGCCTGTGCAAAGTACCTGCACGAAGTATATTTCAGCTATTGAAATGTACGTGTTTACCAAGGTCATCAACATTTCCTCAAATGCGACATCTCATGAACAAGTGAACAGTACATGGACATTCCATATTTTGTCAAGTACAAAAATCTTTCTGTGCAATTCAAAGGTTCGCACACCCCAGGCCAAGGGACTTTTTCAGGAATTCCAGTGGCCACACCAACCCTGAATTCCCTTCTGAAAGATCCTCGATCATCAGTGAATACTGTGAGTCTTATCCTGTTCTGCTGCCTTCCGTACGAGGACTGCTCCGGGCCGTAAGTGGTCTTTCATCCGTCGGAGCTGTTTAGCAGCACTGTCTTGTACGAGTCTGTTCAACTCGCCTGCTGTGTACCCAAGCAACATTTTCAGATCACAAACGAACTTGTAGACAAATCTCTTCCCATGAACCTAAGAATGAAAGCAAAGGTAGAGTATTATTGATTCAGGAGCATGTGGATCATGTCCATCAGGGCCGAAGTCAAAGCATCATTGGCCATGCTGAGTACGGAAGAGGCCATCTCAAGGTACTCATGTTCCTCAGTTGAATGGGGTCTTTTACTTGCCCTTGCAAAGGTACAAGGCACCACGGCTTGCTGTCCCAAGCAACGGACCTGAAGAACCATTGATGATTTACCCCATATGTGACCCTATCCAGCAAAAGTAGGTGCTTGTTGCAACCGAGGAAAGGGTTGACAGCCTTACAACACAATGGCTCAAATGTTCATCTCTGCAGGTTGACATTAGTAGTGGACAGCAGTGATAATATGACAATAGTAGTGGACAGCAGTGATAATAGTAGAGTAAACTGATGACCAATGATGACCACTTGCGACAAGCGCCTGCTTTTGCTGGAGCAGGTCAGATATGGCCCAGGCTGGATCCGAACCCAGGATCCGCTACTTGCGAAGCCTATGTGATAAGGACTAGGGTATCAGGGCCCCCATAAGTGATGAAACCAAGAATCCAGCACTATCCAACACAGTACTTCAAAACTCACCTTTGCTATCATATCTCCATCGTAATAATACCGTAACGCCCGACTTAGTTTTTCATATGTCATTGTAGGTTTATTTTTTCTCTGTCCCCACATCTGTGCCACCATCTCTGGGTGGTTCAATTTGAACTCCCCTTCATCTCCGACCCAGTGTATAACCTCCCGGCATTCTTTGTCCGTTAGGAGTTCGAGCAGGAACTGCCAAAGTTGGATTTGACCATTGTTCCCTATAACAAAAATATAAACATACATGCACATGTGACAATATGTGACCCGTCACCGCAAAACCAGTACTAAGTACAACTCTGAAGTTGGCAGGTGGAGACGAACATTTTGTCAATTTCAGTAGGCCTAGGCTCCCCTTCTCGCACAGTAAGGAAGGGAACGACCGTAATGACCCGAGATTCTCAGGATGACCCAGAACGAGCTCTGACCCACGTCTTACCTGTTCTGTTACCCGGTAATGTCCGTTCTTCCCCAGCAACTTTTAGTTTATAGATTCTTGGTTTTTCATTCTTTGCGAAGGTTCGATGCACCTTATTACCTGAGCAGGAAAATGAGAGAAAACTTAAGGATACGGAAATGTTCTGGGGGAATTGAAATGATGATAAAATGATTGTGAAGATGAGAACAACAAGAGATCAAGGTACGCACCTTTTCTGATGTCTCCAGCGTAATTATCTGGATTCGTCGTGGAGACAGTGACTGTGGTTATGGCATGTGGAGTGGGTTGTTGGACAACAGCTGCAATAGAAAGAAACTCTAATCGTATAACATGGAATTGGATTTAGTTTTCCCCGACACATGATACATTAACCCTTTTAGTCCAGATCAGGCCAAATGGTGCCAATCTTTGTCTTTGTATTAGATAGTTTCATTCAGGGCTGAAGCCAAAGTATTATTGGCCCTGGTAAGTATGGAAGAGGCCATCTCAAGCAACTCATGTTTCTACTTGGATGGGGTCTTTTACTTGCCCTTGCAAAGACAGAAGGTTTGATTAATCCCATGAGGCCCAGGATTTCAACTTGTGACCTGCCGCTTGCTTAGCAGACAAGCTATCAAGGCTCCTCAGCCTTGATGCTGCTCTAGGCCGCGCAAGGCCCCATGTAACAAGGACAGGACACTCAAACCAATCTAACACACAGGACTAGCCCTGAATGCCAAAATCAATTTCCACAAATTTGCAAAAAGTTCCTTACCAACAAATTTACATTTCCTGAGTAGTTCTAAATGTGTCCAAAAGACGTCGCCTCTGTCAAATGGTATGTATTTTACAAATTGGTCATGAGTTAACCCACATAATTCTCGTCCAGTCAACGTAAAACTATCAATGTCAACTCCTGAGAGACTGAATTCTTTCACTGCCCATTGTATCCAGTGACGCACATGGACTTGGTTCCACTGGTATGGATCTGGAAATGAAAAGATGGGAATAAGTTGTTTGTTGACATGTCCTCAAATCAAGCGCCGTTTTGAGAAAAAGGCGAAAGACAGATTTTAGTTTAATGGGAAATGCATTTGACAGCCAAACTTCGGAGGCGTATTCTGCAAAATCTACCACTTCGAAATCAATGTGAAAAGTACAAAATGTACATTTTGACCGACTGAATTTGAAACTGTCATTAACCCATTTTAACAAATTTTTAATGGAACCTCGTCCGCAGGTGCACGTTCGCATATTTGCACAGGTTTTGCCTATGACTGGAGCACAGCTTTGCCTAGAGACTAGGTTCACTCTCTATGGGAGGTACCACCAAAAATCAAAACAAACCCCACGAGCCATTCGCTTTAACCCAAGCTAAGGAGAGCAATGAAGGCATAGACAGCTACATGCAGGGTTCCTGCAGCCTGTGGAGCACCAAAGACCTTTTTAAGACTTTTTAAGACCAAGTATCGGCAAAATTTAAGACCTATTTTCTTCTAAATGAAGCCCCCGAACATCCCGGGAAGGGGTTCCGCAAGGGATGAATGACAGGGATTGACACGGCCAAGAAAGTGGGTAGGCTAGGTACTTGGGTGGAAAAATTTTGATTTTAAGAAGCCCGGAAATGCGATTTCCTGACATCTCCTGCCAATTTTTTACAACTGCCTTGATATGAAATTTAAGACCTTTTTAAGACCTTCCCACAGAAATTATCAAATTTAAGACTTTTTAAGGCCTTGAAAATGGAAGTGCCAAATTTAAGACTTTTTAAGACCTTGCAGGAACCCTGTACATGTCAATTCACAGTCACTCCTAGAACAGCCAGAAGAAGGTCCGACCTGCAGAAGCTCCCATCTCTACACAGTCTAAGAAGACTACACTACATACCAAAAGGTATTTTCAATCTTTCCTGTTCTTTCCTGAAGTTTTGGTCAACGATCCAACGTGTGACATGATCTGCTTCTTCTGGAAATGGGATGACAAGTTTGGAAACTGATTGAGTGGTGGCTGCTGCAACATGGACAATCAGAAAATAAACATCACCACAATGTTACATTTCACTGCACTCAGGCTCATCTTGAGAATATCGGAGGTTCTCAGCGCTCACTCCCTTCATAACCAAAGTTGCAGTTAATAGACGGATTTAGATGAAGTTTTCTTCAAGTGCAGTCTGCAAGCCCTGTGGCTTGTTCTCTAGTCAACAAGATTCCAAATTTGAAATCCGATGTGTACTCACTGGGTGGTGGAAGTGGAGGTGGATGGCTTGATTCGATTTCTTCTTCTGTCTGCTTCAAGATATCCACAATGTTGATTTTTGGTTTAATACCCGGTTGTGACTTGATTTCCACGTTAATCTGTACCATCCCCTCACCCTGGACACACTGCTCTACGAGGTTTTTATCAGGATCAAGCTGGAGGAAGAAGGAAAGAATATGTCACTGTTAACCCTTAGAGCGCCGGGTTTTTTCAACTTTTCCTTCTCCTGTGACCAGGTTTTTTTTGAAAAAAAAAATTTTTTTGGAAAAAAAATTTTTTTTACGAGAAAAAGAAAAAAATTGCCAAAAATGCATGTGTTTTGAAAATTTAATTTTATGACTTTTCCGAGTATACTTAGTAACGGTCCTAAAAAAGAGAATTGTCACACCGAGTATACTCGGTAACGGCGCTCTAAGGGTTAAACTTTCACACTGGTCACCACAGTTACAGTGGGACCTCTCTATTAAGGACACAGTTGGGACAGTAACACCCACCTCCAACTGATCTTGCAAAAAGAAATCATGATCTTTCAATGAGCATTGTAGCTTTGACTCGAGTAATTTCCGCAGCGTTGACAATGGTTCTGCAATGTCCATATGCTGTACAACAATANTGTCTCGCGTGAAAAAAAAGTTGGCAAGGTGAAATCAGAACTCCCCAAAAAACCTGTTTTACCCCTTGTTATGTATAACGATTCATGTTTGCATCCATATCATGCAGTTTGCAGTTTGTTTATAAACTTATGTTTGTTGGCATATTCACAATGACTTCGAAATTTTCTCGTATGAGCCGAGTAAAAGAGGAGACCGGTCACCAGCTCGTGCACTGCATGCACGCAATGTACGCTGTGATGTACAGAGCAGTAGAACCGGTGTGGAAGGAATTTGAGTCCCAGGAATGAATGTCCAAGTCACAATAGTCTGCGTTTTCTGGGGTTTATGTTCAAATGGTCACGGTTTCTATAGCCATATCGAGTTAAAAGAAAGAAAAAACATCTGCAAGCAAGACTGCCTGCCTTTTTTTATTGGCTTTCTTTTTTGTGCTTTTTTTGGGCCACAAGAAAAAGCCCTTTAGTTTTTTTGGGGGGGTGGGGGTGGTACCGTGGGGTGGGTGGGGGTAGGCCTAGGCCCTAAAGCGTAAGGCCGGGGGGTGCATAGGCCTACCAGCTGTACACTGTCTCGGTACTATTAACAATCTGAGTCTAATGTGATGTTTCTTTTTCTTCCAGATCATGTTGACTCAAGTGATTGCCCAAGGCCTACGGTCAGCTGGCCTGAGGCCTCTGACAGCTTTGCTGAGACGCAATATCGGTCTCAGTGCTGCTGCCTACCAGAAGGTTGACATGGACCCAATCCAAAAAGCTTTTGTTGAGAAAATCCATGCCTACGCACAGAAAAGCAAGTAAGTAAACTGGACTGCAAGATATTTACTGAACGAAACAGTCAATGGATGTGTAGTCTGGATCTGTCTAATTGTCTGATAGCGTCTTTATACATCATGTTTTATTCTTTTCTTTAGGGCGGCAGGAGGCAAGTTAGTGGACGCAACTCCTGAAGTCAACAAACAAATGCAAGACGAATTAACAAGGATAGAAAAAATGTACAATGCCACTGGTAAAGATATGACCAAATTCCCAGAGTTTACTTTTACTGGTAGGTTTCCATGAATGTTTTTGCCTTTATTCTATAACAATCAATGGCACCAAGTCATTGACCATGATCACCCATGTGTTGTTCTATTTCAGTGAAATCTACACATAGGTCATGTCAATTACAAGATCAGTTGCTTCTGAATCATCATTATATAGGGTCCAATTCTCTCAATACAAGGGACCCCTAGATAGAATTCCTTTTTCACATTTTCTTCACTATCTACAGGTTTAATATGTGTACTTATATTTCAGATCCTGACCTAGAAAAAGTTGACCTCGGACTCAGCAAAGAGGAACTGACGGCTCAGATCGAAGCGAAGGAGAAACAGTCAGCGGGCGCTGCAGCAGAAGATGAAGGGAAAGTTGATGAAAATTTAGCATATTTTGAAAAATTTTAGATGATTATTGTAACTTTTTTGTAAATAAATTCTAGATGGTTTGAATTACTGTGAGTGACTTCCTCCTTCATAAAAAATGCAGGAGATTTTGAATGTGATTGCCCGTTGAAATACCTGCTGTTTTTCTAGCTGGGTGTGATTTCAGCAATTTATCGCAACCTCTAGGTGTTTAGTGAATATTGATTATTCTGATTGTGTAGGCCTAGGAGGTGAAGATTGTTTTTTTTCTCCTCGGATACGATGCTGAAGTCTGCTTGGCAGGGTAAATTAATAAGAAATGCACAATGCATGTCCACATTTGTTATTAACAGGAGCTGACTTCGACAGGGTGTGTGTATGCAGGAGGATTGCTAACTTGGGGTGAAATGTGCACATGTGTTAATAAATATGTAAAGACCAAAGTCTTCGTTCCCTTCAATTTCCTACATTTTACATGTATTCAGATTTACGGAGTACTAGTCTCCCGAAACCCGATATCTTGTGCCATATGAGCGTGTCCTGTCTGTTCTTGCCACTCCAATAACTAGAGATCCGTGGGCAGTGGGGCTTGTGCTCAACTGACGCCTGGATGCATCCTCCCATAGCAGGGCTTTGGTCTCGCTCCTCTTCATACACTCGCACACTTGTGTGAGTGGATGAAGAGGAGCGAGGTAAAAACCTCTGCTGTGGGAGGATGGTTCAGCTGGTAATAGGAGCTGTCAGCGAGTTGACCACTAGGTGTCACTACGGCCCAATTCAATGCATCTAGCGGACCCAGTCATTATCGATCGAGCAGCAATCACGTAGATTTTCCTGTACATTGGTCCGCTAAGACTTTGCTGCCATCTGTTGGCAATATGCGCGGCTGACTGCTCCTATTGGCAAGAACGGACACCAGTCACCAGCCATATACATGTATGATCAAGACACTGCAATAAATCTGGACTGAATTTTGTAATGGCTGGGTAAGTTTAAATCTTCAGATCTTGCCCAGGTGACCCCAATGTTTTGCTGGGTCAAAAACAGGTGAAACTCATGACTATCTCTCTCAATTCAATTCATTTATTCCCACTATCAAATGCCAATACATGGCAAAATACATTGAAAATTAAATAAAATGCATTTTACAAGAAAAAGGACATGCGAAGTAACCAATTTACACCGAGGATCAACCATGAGAAAACAATTATCCAGAAATTTGTGAGCCACTCTGGCAAAACCAGACGCTTGTTGGCAGGTTGAGACCAACCGTTTGGCAGTTTCATTATTGTCTGCCTATTATGAAATACGACAGATCTATTTCTTCCATTCTCTCCTGGTGTCATCTTAGTTCGTTTAGGCTCAACTTCTGAGCGATAAGCGTTTGGTTTTGCCAGAGCGGCTCGACCCGCTCTAGCAAATGGAGGTGCATGTCGCAACCGAGGAAAGGGGTTAATGGCCTTACAACACAATAGCTGAAATGTATGTCTCCGCAGGTTGACAATAGTAGTGGACAGCAGTGATAATAGTTGAGTAAACTGATGACCAATGATGATCAACTGCAATGTGTGCCTACTTTTGCTGGATCGGGTCGCATACAGATAACACTTTCTTATGATTTGATCATGTGATGTTCCACAGATTACCTCTGGCTACCACTTCAAAGTTTTCACAAACTCTGACATTAGAATGCAACATGATACAGTTCAACCAATGTTTACCAATTTTTTTACTTCACATGAAATAAACATGCACCAACGCAAAACAGTATTTATGGTTTCCAGGACATAACTTCAACACCCCCCGCCATTGCCGACGTCGACATCGACGCAAAGCGGGGGGGGGGGGGGNGGGCGGGGGGGGGCAAAAAGCGGAGTTAGGTCGTGGAAATAATGAATATAAGCTAGCCTTTTGTGTTTTTTTCACCAATGTCATGAACATGACGAATCTGCTGTCCATGTATAGACGGAATAATCCCAATCTCACAACAACCAAACTGACGTAGCACATTTACAAAGGTAAACTTGTGAAAGACATCCAGAGATCCGTGTTGTGGGTGCCAACGGACAGGAACGACCGCCCAGAACCTTGATAATCTCTGGATGCAAAGAAGTGACAGTTTACTGCAATAAATATGGGGGGATATTAGTACCCCATCAATGAAGGGAGTTAGGGTAGGGTTGAAGAGTTAGTGCAGTATTTGGGGTCCATTTAATTTAACCCTAATCCTTACCCTAACCCCTACCCCGATTGTAGACTATCTCCCTGTGGGGTAGGAGGAGTCTTGATGAGCCTGTAAATGTCACCACTCACGGCCGTACACAGTCAAATTATTCATACGTCTTTCGAAATTCAGATTCGAAGCAATCTCAAGTGTATAATCCGACAACCAAGAGGTGGACCAATGGAATGCGGAAGTGAGGAAATGGAACATTCAAATTTGACCACAAACTTCTGGCTGAGAACAGTGTACCAGTATTATTAACCCCAGCAAAAATAGATAAGCGAGCGACCGCTCATCTATTTTTGACCCCAGTCACCTGATTCACTACAGCATAACATGTAACTGCAATTATGTCACATTGGTCCATCTCTAGGTTGTGTTGGACTACTGTAAAGCAAGATAATTTCGCGGCTGGAAATGTTCGCGAATCAAGAATTATAGACATATTCACGGCAGGATATTTTCGCGAGTCTCTGCCATTTTTTCTGTTTTTTTCACAGTCTATATTTATCAGCTGCATGTATTTATATTCGCGACAGGAAATTTTCGCGACTCATACACTCTTGCGAAATTCGCGAAAATTTCCTGCACGCGAAATTTTCCTGCTTTACAGTATATAGACCTAGATGCAAGCCATAGAAAATTTGAGTGTCTACAGCGGCAGTACACTAAAATCACCCAATGTATTCAAGTTTTTCTAATAATTCCCTACATAGGTTTCCAATCTCCAGCCAATCTACGGTACAAAATATCCATACGTGCTTTTAGCCATTTCATGGCATCATGTAATAAGATTATAATAAATACAATTCACTATGTCCATCAACATTGTAATTGATGCCACAATGCAATTCACTGTGTCCATCAACATTCTAATTGATGCCACATTTGGTTTGTTGTTCAACATCTTAAGATTGGTCCGAGGAAAATAGTTGGTATTCATTTGAATGGTATAAATACCGGTACATAATTCATTGTCTCTCATATTCCAACATGGGGCACCAACAAACTTGACTCTATTAAAATGCTTTATACTGAACAACAAATTAGCTCATTCCCAAACCAATACATATTAAAAACGAACAGAGAAATAAATATTACGTACAAACTAATCCACCGCCAACTAAAGGTGGAGAATTAGAGGGTGGCAGGAAAAATTCATTGACCAATTTGCTCAATACTGGCTCACCTTCGGTGCTGCCATCTACCAAAGGTTTCAACCACAAAAGGAATCAGTGAGACTTCCTTCTGACATTCTACCCCAGACGTTTTTACATTGTCTGCTCTCCAGGGGTTAAACTTTCGAACACAACGCACCACAGCTGACAGATTTCAGAAAACAGTCCGCGCTTTCATTCACTGTCCATTCCTATAAACCAGGCGGTTGCGCATACCATAAATTGATCAGATATGAAGAGATATAGCTTTTTAGTGTTATACAGCGAGTCCTTTTGAAGGCCAACTACTACCCAAGTCTCTCAACAAACGTTTCTTGGAAATTCAAGGAGCACATGGTCACTTCACCATTTGAACTATGCTCCCTTGAACGAGAGTAGGAGTGACAGGAACGCTTGTCAGGGCAAGATTATACACTGCCAACTTGGTCCAAGAAAAAGCATAATGTTGTGACCAGGCAGGGGCGGATCCACGATTTCGGAAAAGAGGAGGTGCACTGTGCTAGAAACATCGAAATCTGCAGTGAATTTCAACGATTTGCTCCAAATTCGCGGATCCAAAGGGGGCGCACGCCCCCCTTTTGGCCTACAAATCTGTAAAATTGACCGTGAAATTCTGAAACCCTGCCAGGGGCCTCTTGAAAACAAGTTGGGACGGTGCCACTACTGTATCCTCCCCTAGTCACTATCACTGCTACTCCCACTTGAGGACCCTGAAGTACCACTGGAGCTGCTGCTACTACTACTGCTACTATCAGTCGAACTGCTACTAGAACTGCTAGATTTCCGGCTCCATTTCTTCACAAAATCCTTGATTTTTTCCTGTTGTTTGTTTTCCGACCTAACTACTCTTTTTTTGTTTTTCCGCTTCTTAACTTTCTCGGACGTCGAACTGCTACCAGAACTGCTAGAACCTGAACTGGAGTCACTGTCACTCCCAGAACTGCTACTAGACTCGCGTTTACGCTTTTTAACTCTGGGCGGTGTGACTGCCTGAGTTTCGGAAGGACCACCGCCGTCCTTAGATTCTGTCTCATTTGGGGTAACTATGTCATCAGCTGAACGTGGAATGATACTCTGAGAAGTGTCCGTTGATATTTTAGAGTGACCGAGACCACACACGTCACTTTGTGATGTCACAGACTCAGATTTAATGCAACTACCACCACTACTAGGCGGCGCTATAGTTTCCAGGATAGTCTGCCTCCTGCCACTAGGTGGCATTTGAGCATCAGCCGTCAGCTCACCAGTGTTTAATGTTGGTTGACTGGCATCAGCTCCAGGCAGTTTTGAGTCATCGAGATCAGGGGCGCCGAACACATGATCGATTTCAGCCATAAAACTTTCCACCTTATCCTCAATGCCTTTCTTCGGGTCTTTAGGACTAGGACCAGGTTTTTTAAACTCCCCAGGACTGGTTACCCCAACAACTACCTCAGCGCCAAGCTTTTCCGCCATTTTGAGCTCGCGATTCTCTTTCCCACTCTCTTCCTCATCACCAACGGAAACACTAACCTCCATCGTGTCAAAATCACCACTTTTCTGGACAGACTCGGCAGTTTTCTCAGCAGTTTTCACCGGTGGCAAACTCCGTCCCTGGTTCAGGAGACTTTTACTCAGTCTTTCAGGCAGCGACGGCACAGGGATATGTTCAAGTTTCGTGCTCTTTGCAACAAAAGTGACATCATCATCATCACTGGTCAACTCCTCATCATCCTGAGCAGCCACCATTGTTGGTTTAGCGACATATTTAGAGTCCGATTTTGTACTTTTCATGGCAAGAAATTCTGACCTGACATTTCCTGTCCTCCCTGGACCAAAACGCGGGCGTTTATCCTGCCGACCTGCATAGTAGATACCCTTTTGCGGCTGAGGGCTTGCGTCCCTTTCCTTAACGTCTCGATGTTTGTTCGACCTGTCCTGCCCAGGACGAGTCCTGTCCGCGCTCTTTGACCGTGACCTACCCTTGTGACCTTGCAACACTCGTCTTTCCCGACTTCGTGACCTGCGCCTACCACGGCTACAGGACCTAGGTTTATCACGATTACGTGAGCTTGGCTTCTCACGACTTTGTGACCTGCGTCTCTCAATACTTCGTGGCCTGCGCCTCTTGAGACTATCAGATCCAGATTGATCACGATTTGGCTCACGACTTCTAGATTGACGCGAGCTCCGCCCATCGCCATCACCTGAATTTGTAACTTTTTGGTCCGATTTTTCATCTGACCTTGGGACTTTCCTATCCGATCTCTGCCTTTCTGATTTGACCTTGGATCTGTCATCATTTTTAGATCCTTTACCCTCCTCCTTTCCATTTTTCGAATCTGCAGGTAACCTGTCCCTAGAACTGCGCCTTCCCTTCGAGTCATTTAACTTCGACCTTTCACCTGACCTGGACCCTCGTCGACCTGAAGTTGACCTTTCACGTGGAACCTGACTGCTGCCTTTCGAAGACTTTTTTGCATTGTCTTTATCACCCATACGATCAGGCAACTTAGATGGCACCACACCGGATTTTAAATTACGTTCATTTGACCTTCGATTACGGTCATTTGACCTTGAACCTCGATCTTTTGACCCTGGAACGCGGTCTTTCGACCTTGAACCTCGGTCTTTCGACCTCGAATTTTGGACTTCAGACCTCGAATTTCTGTCATTTGTTCGGAATTTCGATTCTCTGTCAGCATGTTTTTGTCCACGATTTTCATCTGCAGTTTGTTTTTGATGCATTTTTGCATCATTCAAGTGTGCGTTTATGATGTCCCTTTTGGATCTTGGGGCATCCTTCTTCGATCTTTTCGAATCTTGATCATTCCTACTTGACCTTCCTTCATCCTTCGACTTCATCTGCTCATCTGACTTCGCCTTATCTTTATTTCTTTCACCAATTTTAGACCGTTCTTCATTCTTTGACCTTGACCTCTTCTCATCTGACCTTGACTTTTCCTTTTCTTTTTCAGAATGATCTTTCTTTTTCTTCTTTTTTTCTTTCGGTTTTCCACCATCTTCTTCATTGTCTTTTCTTTTGTGGTGCTTTTTCAATTTCTTGTGCTTCCTGAAGAAATATACGGTAAAACATATACCCGGTACTTATCAGTGATCACAAAAGAAATAGGCAACATATACTGCCTGGCCACAAAATGCAATGACATTTCCCATCATAATCTCAACTAGCGAGGTAAAACTTGTAAATTAGCTACTAATCGCAAGTAAACTTACTTCTTTTTCTTAGTTTTTTCCTCCTGAGGCGATTTGGCATCAGCTGGTCCTTTCCCATCTGAAAACTCATCAGGATATAGCTCCTGGAATCCACTGTGACCCCACCTGAAACAAGGTAAGGATTTGTTTGTAGTATCAGAAGCAAAGGAGAAGGTGCAAGCCCAAGAATCAATAGGAGACATTGAATTTGATGACCCTTTTACTTGCATTTGACTAGTGGCCAAAGGAACAATACCAAAGAACATGATATATCATATTATAAACCTCGCAAGAAAATCTACCTGTCAGGATTGTTATTTTCAGCTTCCGTAAGTTTCTTCTGCCAGAAATTGTCCTTGGGTTCACGATCCATGTGAGCTTTCGGCACTTCATTCACACGTGAATGCATACGATTGGGGGACTGTGACCTTGACCTTGACCTGAAAGAATTGAATTTTGTTTTCATTCAGAGGTCAAGGAGACTATCCAACCATAGTATGACCCCTGATGTTGCCTCTTATTATTATTAGCAGAACAGCGAACATCTACAGCAGGTGTAACAGACGTTTCACAGGACAGTTACTTTTGCAGGTGCAGCAGAGATTGCACAGGTTGATCGCAACAGTGAAATCCTTCATGTACCGGTATAAAAGAGGTTACCAGGTCAAACATACCTCCATCTTGGAGGTCTATCCGTCCAAGGACAAGGCCTGCCACGCCCCTCTCTCATGTCTCTGTTCCCGTCATTCCACATCTGCCGACTTTTACCAGCTTTTTGGACGACACTTGAGCGTATCCTTGACCCGAGATCAGCAGAACGATCAGGTGACCCCTCCTTTTGTTTTTCATGGGCTTTCCACATCTCAGTCTCCTCAATCACCTGAAATGAACATCACAAATCAAATCGATTTTGGGATTCTCATCAACTTAGGCCTTGGAAAAATCAGCTAAGGCCACATAAAAAAAATTACTTGTTTCTCATCAGCGGCCGGACGGATTTTTCGTGCCGGATGGATATTTTTTTATATTTTATATTTTCAAAATATAAATTATAAATGGGCCGGCCTGACAAAATAAACACAGCTGAATAAAAATTTGTATTTTCAAAGATAAAAAACACTCATTTTCCAGGGCAGCATGATGTGTAAAAAGTCACTNAAGGAGTTCTTTTGTTACTCTGGGTAACATAATCGACAAATAAGCAGCTCTAAAATAAAAATTTCAAGCGAATAATGCATGTAGACGTGCAGAAATCGACAAAAATTTCTTCCCACAACGAGAAATCTCGTGCAACGCTACCTCCAGCAGTACCCGGTTTCACTGTACAGTTTTCCGGATTTATTCACCCATCGTGATGAAAAAAGTTCACTCAAAGCGACTGCTGCCATGCTGCTGCTGCTACTGGGATCAGAAGCATAAATTTGGGGGACAATAGGGCCTATATAGAGAAATAGGTCATTGCGGAAACGTACGAATCGCTAAACGCCAACGTATTTATCATAGAACAGCCAAACCGCAGTTGGATGACGTCACATCGCATAATTAGCTGTGCTGTTATGATTACCCAGCGGGAGGCGGTGAGTGATTACTCTGTGTACAACGTCATCACATTTTGTCGAACCGCTTGAAGTGTGACGTACTTCACACTCGGTTGCGATAGACGCTTTCTGCTGTCTTCACTTCTGCCTATTTTTCCACATTCTTTTGATATAAAAGGTGATTTTTCTGTTATTTTGCCTTTATGGGCTAGATTGTACGAGATACTTAGGCCAGGCCTACTGAAAGTGACCATCCACTCCTAAAATTCCAAAGATTCAACATGTTTAGGCCCTATTTTATTTAGGCTATTCATTTCCGACATTTGTCAATCAGCATGATCATGCAGTGATTTTTTTTTGATTGGATTCATTGTGAGGGACAGTCACTGTGAGTCAATACACTGTACAGTTAGGCCTACAGCCGTCGTGCACGCGTGCATGGATGAGTCGGTCTGTCTCCCATCCCATGAGCTAATGTTAGGCCTAGCTGCATACTCATGACATCATAGGCAGGCTAGACCTGGTATCATTGAGTTAGCCAGTAGCCTACATACAGCTACAGAGTAGGCCAGTTCATTTCACATTTGCCCCATTGTACACAGTGCTACTAGAGTGTCAAAACTTAGGCTGAGCATACCGGTAAATCACAGTGACTGTCACAGTTGTGAGATAGATTATCTTATTATTTCTCTTCTCTTGTTGATTTGTGGGCTGTCTCCTCACAGTCAAGTCAGTCGACTCAGTGTCTGTTGTTTCCTGTCAGCTTGGGCCCTTGGCTGCGGCTGGCTGTCCCTGTCCCTGCAGGAGAGACCAGGCCCAGGCTTAGACCTTACTTTAATGCTAATTTATCCACAAATACCGTGATACTTTGAATTCTCAAAAAACTTTTCTTCTCTCATTCATGCAGGGTTAAAAAATGGACAGCGTGACTCAAGAAAACATGATGGCAAAAGCCCAACAAATATGGACAATGTTAGATGAAATGGCAGAGAATAATCCTCAGGCTTACAGAAAGTTTATTGATAAACAGAAACAGGAGAGTGTTGAGTGGACAACTCCTCCTGCAACCCACATGTGTGTCCAGACAATGATGTATGTAAGTAGTCAAAGTTGGAGCCAACTCAGAATGTCTTTTGGCCTTAACTTTTGGCAGATGAGATTTGGGTTCGCCAAATAATAAGTTTCCAAATAAAAAAGCTGAGGATATGAATTTTAGGGGAATAACTTTTGTCTTAGGATAAGTCGTTCTTAGACAAGTTGGTCTTTAGGATAGTTGACCCATGAATAATTTGTCTCTAGAGAATTTGCTTCCTAGGATATACGGTAATTGACTCTGATACATTTCTGCCCATTTGTAAAATTTCTGCCCATTTGTTCTCAGGAACCCAAGCAGCAAAGAGTCTTCATCAACTTCTGTGGCTGGTTGAGGGTCCATGGTCCAAAAGACGATGAAGCTCCTATACCGATGGTTGGGGGTCCGTTATCAGAGGATGGGGATGAAAACGGTTAGTGCACGAAAGATATGATGAAACCTCCCTTAGTGAACACCTCTCCCAGGAGAATACCTCTATCGGTCTCCTGCCCAGTTGTCTATAGAGCTGCTAATGCTATAGAGTGGAACCTCTCTATTAAGGACACCTTTGGGACTGACTGGTGCTGTCCTTATTTGAGAGTTATCCTGATTACAGAGGTCAAAATCAATAGAAACAAGTATGGAACTGAATTCTGGTGTCCTTATAGAGAGGTGTCCACTAAGGGAGGTGCTACTGTATTTGGCATTTGGCTCTTGATTCAATCTTCTTAAACCTCTCTATTAAGGACACTATAATTCAGTCCCAAATGAACATTTGTATTCATTTTGACCTCTTCAATGAGGACACCTCTCAATTAAAGATAATATATCACGACTTCATTGTTGACATTCAATGTTTGTAAACATGGGATGTTTACATAATGTTATTTTGGATATTTGGTGCATGCCAACCCACCAAATTGAATACTTTCGGCATCAAAAGTATTTCTAGAGGGGCATACCACCAACAAATTACTCCTAAGACAAAGAAAGTCTAGACATAAACAAACAAAATGTAAATAAACATTGATTTTCGTGGCCCGCGAAAATACCTGTGATACATTATCTTTAAGGACAGTATCTTCAGTCCCAATGCCATGGTGCCTTTCGAAATGATCTGACAATTGTTTTCTTATTTCCTAGGCACATATTCCGTTGTGACTCTTGGTTTCAATCCAAAAGTTTTAGAAGATTTCGGACGAGATGCGGAAAACCCAGAAGAGCTAAAAGCCATGGTGAATCTAGCGATCTCATTCGTACAGGACAGCCACAAAGTTGCCCTCTCCAGGAATTACACAATTTTGAAACGGAGTATAAAATGTAAAGGAACGGAAGAAGCTGCTATAAAGGCACTAAAGTCCGTTTTCAAAAAAAGTGACTCGGAAGCTGAAAAGCAAATGGAGGATTTAAAGAAGGGTTTTGCTCCGATGCAGGCGTTGAACAGGGATGAAATTTTAAACAATATAACGGGTAATGGTGGTCAAAAGGACAATGGTTCAGGTCTTACAATGCCTGGAGCTGCATATTCACAAAAAGAGCCCGAGATTAAATTAACTATGGAGGGAAAACCAAAGAAGCCTGGGCTAATTCAGGAAATCTCAAACCGTGAAGTTGTTCTTCCTCAGCCGAAATATTCACTGGATGTACGGGATCCCGAGGGAGAGAAAGTGAGGCGGATAGTTGTGAGATTTGAGCTGCCGGGTGTGAGTTCCGTGAAAGAGTGTGATTTGGATATATCGGAGGTGAGATAGATTTCATCCCCGAAATTTGTGACCTGCTGTAGCAAAAGTAGCGGGAAAAGTAGGCACATGTCGCAACCGAGGAAAGGGTCAATGGCCTTACAACACAATAGCTGAAATGTACGTCTCTGCAGGTTGACAATAGCAGTGGACAGCAATGATATTATAAATAGTTGAGTAAACTGAAGACCAATCATGATCACCTGCGACACGTACCTACTTTTCCTAGATTAGGTCACAATTTTTAACAACTCTAAATACTTACAACCATGGTATCGCAACAGATTGCTCAAAAACTAATGGAACTTTCCAACACTTACCAAGCATGGGGACTCCTAAATTTACTGCCATGATGATATTGTCCTTTTAGTTTCCCGAATTTTCTATCTTTGGTATATATGTTTTCAGGATGATTTGACCCTGTGTGTAAAAGACAGATACTGGACATGCCTGCCGTTTCCCGAGAAAGTCCGAGACGAAGACGCATCTGCCAAGTTTAGCACGAGATCATCAAGTTTAACAATAACTGTGCCAACAGTTAAAGCAAGCTAATGTTGAAGGTTGCTACAAAACGATGTCATCTTCCGTCCATAAATTTGGTTGAAGGTTCATGTACATTGGAGTAATGCAGTCTTTGTGAATGAAATTTCAAGAAAAGATCAGAATTTTCCTCAGTTCCAGTCCCTCAGTCACATAGACACCCATCACATACAGTTGGAATCGACATGATTGTATGGCGGCCAGCTCTCAACTTACCCATTCTAGGGTATACCAGGGTCAAACATTTCGTGTGATTTCATATCAGTTTGGAAAATAAAATACATCACAACAATTGGAACTTTTCAAAATTTGTATTTGTGTTTCATTGATGGCAATTGCTAATGGGTACCTACCATTATGCAAAAAAATGCATTTCAGTGCACCACCTTGCTTGGTTGAACTGGTAAACAGAAAAGAAAATTGAAGCAGGAAGTGAATTTTCAACGTCGGAATTTATTTCCTAAGAAGTATCAAATATTTTGCCAAATTCCGCAGGGCAAATTTCTAAAAGCATGAGATAAATTGTCTACAGTGATGAGCCCTACCTCCCCATTATATCACCAACGTACACTGCATTGCAGTACATCAAATCCCCTTCAAACCATGGCTTGATATCTACGTAGCTCTGCTAGCAATTGGCATAATTTGTTGCAGGATATTACATTTGGACAAAATAAGTTAACGTGGACGGAGTGGGCAGCCTGCTGCCTCATTGAAAACATCAAAATATGAAAAATGTGCTTGAATTGGAAGAGACCATCCCTGAATATGTTTGTGCAAGGACAAGTAAAAGACCCCATCCAAGTGAGGAACAAGAGCAGCTTGAGATGACCTCTTCCATACTTACCAGGCCAATAATGCTTTGGCTTCGGCCCCGATGGAAAAATCCAATACAATATGGATCGTACTTTCTAAGAATTAACCAGCAAAAAGCTCAGTACTTGATCGTTCTTGTCAGTCACGTCTGATTCTGTTCAGACCATGAGAAATCTGGTAAAATTGATGCCACTTTTTTCCGCATTTCTTCTTTCCGTTTCTCCCTCTCTTGTTCCTCTCTCAGAAACTCAGGATATCGTCTCCACGCAGAAAAATGCTTCTTCTTTATCCTGTAGATATTATGTTCCCGGGACAATTCCTCCAATTCCCACATTCTCATCTTTGCTTCGATTGCATAGTCTGCCCACGCTCGGACGATTTTCCATTTGAGATTCTTCTCGTAAAATCGCTGCGCTTTCTCCTCTTGGATGGCGAGGTACTTCCCATGCTGCAAGGGAAAACAAGAAAGCTTTGCAAAACGGGGAGGTTTGTAGTCGGTGGAAGTCCCAAGCTTTTCAACAAATGACCTCAGCAATGAAGAGGTTACCCTAATTTGATGGTAGGAATTGACTCACCCGCCTCCAGTTTTTAAACGACCGCCTCAGAATTGTGAATTTGAATAACATATCTGCCATTTCCTCTTTCTCTTCAACTTCGTTCCTCACAACCTCATGCCAGGAAAGTAAACATTTACTGAAAGATATCAAGATCATACAGAAAATATCAGATTTACTGAAAGATATCAGATTTTACTGAAAGATACCATATCATACATCAAGATATCACATCTTACTGAAGCATATCAGATCTTACTTATAGATAGCAGACCTTACTGAAAGATATCAGATCTAACTGAAAGATATCAGATTTTACTGAAAGATATCAGCTTTTACTGAGATATCAAATCAGATTTTACTCAAAGATATCAGATTTTACTGAAATATCAGATTTTACTGAAAGATTACAGATCTTACTTCACATATCATACAGAGAGTTATCTAGTTATTCTATGATTTGTTATATCACATGCAGCACAAACATTGGCCAAAACATACCGTAAAATATTATGGCTATACAGCTCTATGGCTTTTTCTTCATTTTCTTTGGCCAACAGGACAAGTTTTTTCCATGGCCAAAGTCCTTTTCTTCGTAGAAGAGTATTTTTGTAATGGTCATCGGCCATATGATTCATTTCTTGTAGTCTCTCTGCTTGCTGTTGTTTTTCTAATTCTCTCTGGAAAGAGAAACAGAAAATCCAATTCAGAACAAATTCATGTAAACATTACAACACACGTAACATGTGCGCCGATCAAGTGCACAGTGCAATGAATAGCTGTCAGTAAGTTGACCAATACAGGGTTTCCTCCAGAACAAAATGATGGGGGGGGGGGGTAAATGTGGCCACCAGAGGTGGCCGCCCGGGCGGGAGGGGCTGGGGGCCCTGGCTGGAAAAAACATCCTACCTGTCGCTCCATTCTTTTCTGTTCGCGCCGAGCCTCTATCCTCGCCTTTTTTTCTTCCTCCTCTCTCCTCAGGGACTCCGCTTCCTCAGCCCTGATCTTGGCCTGAAGAAATACGGCAAATAAATGTACAGCAGGAGGAAACCAGTCAGGGGTTTAGTTAGAGGGAGTTTGGAAGTCACGGAAGTCAAAATACTTCGGAATTTTAGGCTCCGGGAAGTCAAGTACTTCCAAACAATTTTAAACTTCTAATGTATTTAAGCTTATGAAGTACATTTAGACTTCCAAGAAAAGCCTCAATACTTCCTTGTTTTTGGGTTAAGGAAGTCATGAATTCCCATCGAAAAATGTTAACTAAACCCCTGACCAGTGTATCCGGATAAAAACCTGCGCTGTCAAAAGAGTCTTCATCAGATGAGGAATGGGTTTGACTGGGAAACGAACTCGGAACCTCAGGGCCACAGATTATCAAAGGCAAAGTAAAGCGGTTGTCTGAGTTTAAAGGATCGATATTGAACATTTCTTACAAATTTCTCTTCGTCTTGCTGTCGTTTCCTCGCCTCTCTCTCTTCCTTCAGTCGTTGTCTCTCAGTTGCCCTCTCTTCCATCCTTTTCACGAATTCTTCATGTCTCTTACTGACATTACTTGCTGACGTCTCAACGGACGACACCTTCGACACCTCGGTTCTTGCAGTATTAGGCCTGAAAATGAAATAGAAAAGAAACTAGTGCTCAAGTGTAGATTACTCCTGTATATTCCATCAGAGCTGAAGCCAAAGCATTATTGGCCCTGCTGGTAAGTATGGAAGAGGCCATCTCAGGCTGCTCATGTTCCTCACTTGGATGGGGTCTTTTACTTGCCCTTGCGAAGGCACAAGGTACAAGGCAGCACGGCTTACTGTCATATGCAACGGCCATGAACCAGGGATGATTAATCCCATATGACCCAGGCGTGAACCTGGGCCTGCTGCTTGCTAAGCGGACGTGATAATCACAAAGCTCTCAAAGTAGTGGTAGATTTTTGAAAAATTTGTCTTGGAAATAAAAACTGATGAACATTAGGATATTAATGAGAAAGGATGCTATGTGTAGAGAGAGAGAGCCAATTATACCCAACTTACCCATTGCTGACCTCAGAAATTTGTGACGCTGCTGACTTTTGTTTATTATTGACATTCTTTTCCTTGGTTTGACCAATCGTATTCTGTTGAAGATTCTCCAGCTGCGCTTGTGCGGCCTGAAGACTCTGAAGGCTGACGGCATTGTTGAGCTGTGCGGAGACATCCTGAAAATCAAGAGATGAAACACACTGAAGACCATATGTAGGAGGAAACTGGACCCCCCAACAGCACCTGCAGATGAGTTCACTGGCAGCCATTTTGCCAAAATTAGGTCATCATCATGGGAATTACTACCATATGGCGCGGGCTGGATTCGAACCCGGGACCTGCCGCTTGCTAAGCGAATGTTATAACAACTAGGCTATCATGCAGAGTAACTGTTACTGTACTGAAACTCACCTGCTGCGATTTCAGCTGCATCTGTAGCATCTGCTGTTGTTGCATATACTGCAGATCCTCAATCAACCTCTGTTGCTCTTTAATTTGCTTCTGTTGAACTTTCAACATATTCTGTTGCTCCTTGTGCCGATGTTCGAACATGCTCGTCGGCGGTGCCGGCTTCTCCCAGGCCCGCACTGCTTGCTGAATTTTCCTTTCCCGTTGAATATTCTGACCTTCAACCTCGTCTCTCTGACCTTGACCTAAAGAAGCTAACTGCTCATTGGTCAGTTTCAAATGTTTGTGCGTGACCTGCCACGGTTCTGTTGGTATTTTTACCCCCTTTTGGCGAGTTGAAGCACTTGAAATGGTAGAGGTTTCACTTCTTGAGCTGGTTAAGTCGGTGCGGGCAGATTTATTTCCATTCGAATGCCTCGCCTGTTTTTCATTCAAGGCAAAAATTTCATCCTGAATAAGGGAAAAAAAACATGAGTAATTCTTTCCACAAAGAATATTTTTCTAACCTGAAAATGCCTTTCTGCATGAATGATTTCTATTCATTTTAACCTCTGTAATCAGGACACCTCTCAATTAAGGACAGCATCCGTCAGTCTCAAATCTTGTTCTTAATAGAGAGGTTCAACTGTATTGCTTCTTACCACTTTCTCCCGAGCTGAATCCAACGGTTTTTTACTCCTTTTCGTGGTCTCTGGTTGAGAACGGTCACTCCAGAGTTGCCCCGATGCTGCTTTTTCGAGGAAGTTGGCTATTTTATTCTTGGTGACGTTCTGGTCTTTCTGGAGGTCCTGTTCGGCCTCGTTCACCGTGAGGAAGAGTTGCCAGTCCGTGAAGCAACGACGGAGGACGGACAGTCGGTAGTGCTCGTCGGCCATTTGCCTCTTTCTGGAAGAAACACAACCAAGTAAATTATGCAGAAGTTTCTCTAAACACCTCATACATGCTGTAGTGGTTCGGATCTCCGACCAGTGGTCGGAGGGTCCTGGGTTCAAATGCCACTGTGGCATGAGATTTTGAGCAAGTCTTTTTTCCTTACTGGCCTCTCTCCACCCAAGTGTATAAATGGGTACCGGTCGGAAATGCTCAGATTGTAGTGCTGAATGAGCAGCTCATCTGAGTTCTACTGGAAGGTTTCAGGATAGACTGGGGTTAAAGTGTGAAGTTGGATGAAACCTCTACCATTGTTGATATCAGGCTACAAACCCAAACATTAACCTTTAACTTTGACCTTTTAACAATGCAGGGATAAAAGGGTACAAATTATTTACCTATGGTATTGTTTCATATCTTCCTCATGTTCCCTCGCCTCCCGCACCAGACGACGTTCACGAACAAACGCCTTCCACGCATTCCAAGACCGCAGCAAACACCGCCAATCCGCCATCGCCCGCGCCTTACCCATCTGTAACCTCCGTTCCAGAACCACACTATACCATGCCGAAAAGTATTTTTGCAACGTTTTGAGATTTTTTGATGAGACTTGATGCTGAATTTTTCCCAAGGCTAAGAGGTGGTTCCGACGATCCATCTCCGCTTTTTGCCGTGATTCAAATTCTTTTTGTTCCTCTTCCCATTTCTGTCGCTCCAATTCCTCCCTCGCTTTTTGGGCGAGTTCTTCCCTTTCTTTTCTTTCCCTGAAAATGTCAAAATATTGAGTGTCTTACAAACCTTTCTGAGGAGCTTTGACAGCCTAGTGGTTATAACGTCCACTCAGCAGGCAGCAGGTTCTGGGTTCGAATCTAGCCCGGGCCATACGTCGCATGGGACAGTAAGCCGTGGTGCTTGTACCTTGTGCCTCTGCAAGGGCAAGTAAAAGACCCCATCCAAGTGAGGAACATGAGTAGCTTCAGATGGCCTCTTCCGTACTTACCAGGGCCAATAATGCTACATGTACATGTATTTAGTACTCAGCTCTCGACTGGCGTGTTTTTCTAGCTGCTGCGTTCTGAACCCTGCCTCGTGAATGTAGAAGAAATCAACTCAAACTGACCTTGTTTTTTTCTCCTCCTCAAGCCTTCTCTGTTCCATCATTTCTTTTCTAATCCTGGTCATCTCCTGCTGAACAAGGAGCTCTTCTTTCTTCACCTTTATTGCCTTCTCTCTTTCTTCCTAAACAACGAAAAAACATCACTGCTAAAACCCTACACTGATAGCAGAGTGGTTATCACATCCACTCACTCAGCAAGCGGCAGGTTCTAGGTTCAAATCAAGCCTGGGCCTATGGCTCTTCACATCTGTTACATGGGACAGTAAGCCGTGGGGCCTTGTACCTTGTGCCTTTGCAAGGGCAAGGTTGTTCTAAATAGAGAGGTTCCATTGTAAATTCATTTTTCAGTTCAGTTGCACCTCTTCTTCAAGTAAATAGAACCGAGAGCAAGCCATTACACATTGGCTGGTATTCATAAAAGTTAGCAAATGCTTTTACTTGAGATTTGCACAGAAATGTCCAATGTAAATGTATTGCAAAACTTGAAGTAAAAGCATTTGCTAGCTTTTATAAATATCAGCCATAAACTGGCTACCACTGACTTCAAATCAAAATTGCCTGGCGCTGTGGGAAAAGTCTTTGATGGAGCCTGACCTTCATGATAATCTGTTTTGCCTGAAACTGTGTCTCTTTTCTAGTCTGCTGTTCTCTTCGCTTCCTCTCCAATTCCTGTTCCCGTTTTAACCGATTCTCCTTCACTTGCTCGTGACGCAGTTTCATTTTTGTCCTCGGGTCGACCTCATGGCGTTTCTTCAGACCGAGATCACCCTTAAACTCGTCATGCACGACTTCCTTCTCCATGAGGTTATTCAAGATGCTGCCGACAATTTCGTCTTCGTCTCGATTCTCGAGGTCATAGTACGGATCTACGGAGAGCATAAATTGAGTTTTACAAAGAAAGACAAAAAAAAACTCTGACGCGGAGGAGCGCAATTACACAGCTTTACTTACCAACTGAGGGAGTCCTGTGGCTGTGAGTCTTTGGAACATCAGGTATTTCGTCTTGATAGCTCTCCAGGTCGACCATATTGTCCCATTCTCGTTTGATCTCTGCCTTGCTAGGTTTGCTGTACCAGCCGTCCTCAACGTCATCATAGCAAACATCGTCATCGAGATTGATTTTCTCCGTCACCCACTGATTGAGCAGATCTTGGGCTGAAAGGTTAAATTACACCTAAAGACAGGCAAAATTGTAAAGTAGGAGGAAACTGGAGTCTCCACAGAAAACTTGCTGCTGATCTCGCAAAGAGAGTTGCCCTCTCTATCAGATAGAGAGCAGGTCTGACTGGGACCGATCCCGCAACCTCTCAGTGACAGGTGCCGATGTTTCCATTACACCGCTCTGAGAGGTGGTGGGTGATGACATACCCTCTGCATAAGCAGCATCATGTTCCCTCATGTGTTCAATTGCTGCCCGAGCTTTTGCCTTTCCCTGGTCTCTCGCCGGCCGGTATGGAATTCCAAACGCTTCGGCTGCTGCCTGATTGGATGCTTCTTCAACTGTCTTGATCCAGTCTTCGATGTCATTTCCAGTTGCAACCCTCTGAAAAGGCCAAAAGGTGGTACAGTAGGCCTATAAGAAGATGATTGTGTAAGCCAAGGACTACTAACAAACAAATTGGCGTTTGCCTGACTGTGGTAGGACTGGGTTATACAACCTAGGCTACCGAGGGCAGCAGTGCTGCATAACATTACATACAGTACCTAGGGCCTCAGGCGTAGGCCTAGGCCTACAGCTACCGTCATGACCGTAGGCGTAGCGTAGGTAGCCAGCCGTCTGTTCTGTAGCCCATGGCGTAGTAGGGCTTTTACAACCGACCAATTGTTTCTTCAGTTTGATCGAGTCACTGTGTGCAAGTGCATTTTGGTGCGGTGGCAGTGGATTCACTTAGACTTGCATGATGATGTTCACTAATTCTGTGCATGCATGCAGTACATGTGCATGCAGTGTAGTGCATGCATGCATGGTATTACACAAGTGCATTTTTTTCAGTATTTACCTGGGTTCTTGAGTAAACCCTGGGTTCTTCACGGCGTTTCCAGCGGTAAAGTTCTGGTTTATGGAAAGACATATCAAATATCATTTATTTGGCAGGAGTTCGAATAAATTTCAACCAGACAGAAGACGTCCATTGGCCGTGATTTTTTGTGAAAAACTCAGCTTGGACCTGGCCGCCGCCATCTTTCAACAAATCCCAGATCTCGCGATACCACGCGTGAAATCACGAGATTTCATAAACGGGAAAGAAGGTTGATGCTTTTCGATTTTTCTCGCTTCCAAATTCATCGTATTTTAGCCCGAATCATATTCACAACTTGGGTATCATGTGTACCATAAAGGAGCGTGAGTTTCAGAGTATTTGCAGACGTGTTTTTTATGAAAGAGCCGAATTTGTGTGACCGGGGTCGAAATGGAATCGACCAAGGTTGGTCTTGTCCACCCCGCAATGGTGGAACATTCCCGGGCAGGCTTTATTCCACATCGGGGGCCAAGCTTCTGCGGGTGTTATTAGCCCATCCAAAGTTAGGGGTGAGAGGGTGGACCTTCTCAACTTTGAGTCCTTGCAAAGGTTGCCAAAATGGTCCTTTAAATTGAGCGAAAATCCCTGTTTTAATGGCGCCAGACAAGGCGTCTTCCAGACAAAAGATTTGCATAATTTATGCCAGACAATGCACAGTCTGGTTGGTGCCAAAGCTTTTGTTGAGCTTGGGAAATTTTTGTGCACCCCCTTCCAAGAAGTTTTTGGTCCCATCCCGGGTCGCAGGACATCCCTGTGGTAGGCACTGCAAGTGAGATGGAAGACCAACTCACCGGCGCGTGCAGTGTTCCAGACAATAATAGACAATAGCTAGAAATACAAAATAACAACCGACACCTATTGCTGTCTACGAGCCCATGACCATGGCAAAGGCCTAGGCCTATTTGCAGTGCGATTTAGATAATGAACTGCCACAAAAGAAAACGACTTGATTAGATTGGGTGCTCCAATTGGAGGCCCTGTATGGGAGGATAGCCCATTGTTAATTCATGAATAGAATTAAATTAGTAATTTAATTCTATTCATGAATTAACAATGGGCTATCCAAAATATTTCAAGCGCAATTAATTTCATATTTAAAATATGAAATTAATTGTGCTTGAAATATTTTGGTTGGTAGTTTCTTGGAGGAATTATACTGTCAGTAAAATTCCTCCAAATCCAAGGCATTTCTAAGTCCACCACTGTAATGACTTCTGGGAAGCCGCCGCCCCTATCCCCCGACCCCAGTTCTGACTATGTTAAATGATGGTTCCTTAAAGGTGCATCAACTGCCTTTCAACACACCAAGAGCTATTTACTAAGTAAAACACCTTGCAATTTCAGATGGCCACTTCCGCAAATGATCGCTGTTATATGTGACAAATAACAAAGCAATGAATTCCATGGTGCATCCCTACGTATGAAGCTATGGATAACCAACAAGAACAGCCATTACACAGCAGTCAGAGCCTGTGGCCACCGAATCAAGGCCAGGAGGTGACGTCAGCATCGCTGTTTGTGACGTCCACTCATCAGGGGACATACACGACACAGTCGTCATTCGTGACGTCATTTCCACACGCCCAATTTGTTGACAACCAGTTCCCGGTGACGACTTCGACATATAGGATCGGGGGACAGAGTTACCAGATTGCCCACACAGGCCAGGAGGTGAGGAACAAGGGGAAAAAATCAAAGTTTCTCTGAAGGAGTGGTATTTTGTTCATTCCCATTGCTACAACCACTCAAAATGGGCTGTGGCAGACCCTCCAAAACTCCAGTAAAAAATCACTGAAATTGATGGCCCCCAAGCCATTGATTGAATGGATAAAATGCATTAGAGATTGTGGGGACATCTGGTGTTGGCTGACAGAACTAAAATGACTTCACCAACCAGGACATGTCATGTATGTTCGTGTTGGGTAGTGAAACAGTTAAAACTTGAGAAAATAAGTTAGAGGACCAAGTAAAGACTTTTTTTGAATGATTGACAACTTAGAACCCTTCCATTTTAGGTTTACCAGGCCCCTCACTCATCATATGAAAGAATTTCTCCTGTTGAAGAATATGCTGAACCATCAACAAGCACCGACACTTTACAACAGTTCCAGCACTTACCACCAGATGGCACCTCACAGATAATCAGTATACCAGTTGATGGGGGTAACTTACAAAGGGCTGGCCTGGTAAGGAAGAGAGAGAAGTGTGTATGGGCCTTGTTTGTTTTAAAGCGACCCTTCAGGCAGCAAAATTTCATCGGCATTTTGATGTGCTTGCCGAGGTGGAGGGAAGGAAGTCAAGTGTCTTGCTCAAGGACGCTTGGAAAGAGTCGAGATTGCAGAGGGTGTAGATTTAAATCCCCGTTGCAAGTCCTACTGGACGATCATCGCCAGAGTAGTAGTAAACCATGGTATCTCGCCCATAGAACACAACACTAATCCCCCCATGTCACTTTCACAGACTCAAGACCCTCAGATTGCCAGCCACAATCCGCGATTGATTGAAGTAGTTCAGGCGCAACCAGGTCCCGGGTATTCACCGATTGGGAGTCCCCGCCTACCGTTGATGGCGGCGGGATCTGGTGTTCCGTTACAGTCCGACGGTCCGTCAAGTTCTGATGGAGCTGGTTTGGTATGTTACTCTTTTTCATTTCATACATATTGATAGTAGGCTGTACTTGTGGCTAAAACTGGCATCGAGACTTAAAACATTTCAGGCATAAAGTGCTTTTCAGAATGGCCAGTCATTTTTGCACTGATTTGACCTTGCAATTGAACCTAACCACAAGCCACAAATTGACCCGTTACGTGTGCATGCCAATAAACGGCTGACCGACTTCTAATAGGACCTTTTTCAGGTCTATACTCTGTTTCAAGATAATCATGCAGTCATGCACACGTAACTGGCCAATTTGTGGTTAGTCAGGTTATGTTCCATTGCAAGGTAAAATGAGTGCAAAAATGACTGGACATTCTGAAAAGCACTTTACAAGCACCAACTTGGGGCATTACAGGGGGAGCCTTGATATCTAGTGGTTGGTTCGAATCCAGCCTGGGTAATATGGGATAAATCATCCCTGGCTCTTCACCACAGCCACTGCACAACCGCAACAACCCTAAATCTTGCACACTGAGCAAGAAAAGTCCTTTTGTAACTTTATTCATGTTCCTTCCCTTCAGGCCCAGCCCGAGCCCACAGACCAGGAGACCGACCAAGCCGTGAGCTCGATCAGTTTAGCTCTCCAGGAATCTGTGGTCCAGACGACCATGAAGGCGGCAAGGCAGATGGAATCTTACAGCAATGAACCCGACACAACTCAAGGGGATAGTTCACATCATTATGAGAAATACGATTCACCACACGATGCAGGTAAGGACTGATGCTGTCAGGGTGGCAGAGTGAAAATACCAGCCCCTGTCACCTCTATAATCCAGGTTCGATTCCCGGTTGAACCCAGTACTCGTGATAGAGATGGCGACTCTCTTTGATCATGGTAGGCCGTGGTGCCTTGTACCTTGTGCCTTTCCAAGGGCAAGTAAAAGACCCCATCCAAGTGAGGAACATGAGTAGCTTGAGATGGCCTCCTCCGTACTTACCAGGGCCAGTAATACTTTGGCTACGGCCCTGATGAAAAATCCAATACAAATACAAATACTTAAAATTGATTTACAAACTTTTCGATGTATTTCAGATTATCGTAAAGCTTACATCTCCCGCGGTGAAGACGCAACCAACGCGGACCCAAACTCTATCGAATCGGCCATCAATTCTACTACTCCACAACCGTCGACGTCATCGCAGCCTATCGGTCAGCTGACGTATTTGCATGATGGGATTCAAGATGGCGAACTCGTGTCGAGTCACAGCGGATGTTTGTCGGCGACTCTTGATGCGGCGACGGGAACGGAAGGTGAGGGCTGAATGTGGCATTTTCAGCCTCGGATATCAAACACCTCCAATCCTTAAAGCCCCTCTGTATTGAATTTTACGATATTTTCAAAGTGTTAGGAGAGTGCAGGTAGAGGTCTCATAGCCTCGTGAAGCTCCCCAAAATGCTTGCCTGATATGTACTTCAAAGAATCAAGCCCTAGTTTTCAGCACACACTGAAAAAACTGCAGGCAGAGTTTGAATGCATTCAGATAGAGCATAGTACATTTTACGCTACACTAACACCAACAAGTCTAAAAATGCATAATCCTTCTTATTTTTAGGGCACGGCCATGCAAATGACATCAGTAGGGACCTGGTCTTGGTGGACGAGGCCCACAATGCAGACGTCGGACTAGAAGGTTTGGAATTTCATCCGTTCCGACGTGATGTCCCGGTGAGGAAGTCAATACGAATCAGCTCCAATCTCGATGGGGGACAGAAACCACGGGCAAAATATGTGCCAGGGCCGTATAGGACTGATGAACTATGTAAGTAAAGCAGAACCTCCTTTTAATAGTGGACACCTCTGCCAGGAGGACACCTCTTTATTAAGAACACCAAACTTCAGTTCCAGACTGGTCATCTCTATTCATTTTGACCTCTGTAATCAGGACACGTCTCAATTACGGACAGTATGAGTCAGTCCTGAAGGTGTCTTTAATAGAGAGGTTCCATTGTATTGTTGTAGAAGACCTGTCTGAATTTATGTGAAATTAACATACACTTTACTTTGTCGATTTCAGGGTGTGAGGAATGTCAGATGACGTACAGTGGAGGTTGTTCCCGCCACAAACTAACCTGGATATACGACAAAGTGGTGTTGTCTCGAGCATGGGCTAGTCTTCCTCCACTTTTGCAAATCTTCCGCTTGGGCGAGACTACCGAACTCGGCGTGTTTGCCAAGAGGGTGATTCCGATGATGACGCAGTTTGGACCGTTTGTGGCGGAGGTCGTGAAGGAGAAGGAAGCTTTGACCAATCACAAATTTACTCTGGAGGTAATTATCATAATATATGAAGAGGCAGACGTGTCCGCTGTGAGAGGTTCCAATGTATTTCAATCATAATCATGGTTTTCACTCAGATTTTTTGTCCATTTCTAGATTGATAACTACAAAGAAACCAACGAGACCGTTTATCTCGAAGCGACCGATGAGAATAAATGCAACTGGATGATGTTCGTACGTGCCGCCGAAAACTACGGTGAACAGAATCTCGTCTGCTATCAGTATCAACAAGATATATTTTTCTCCGTGACGAAAGAGATTGAACCAAAACAGGAGTTGAAAGTTTGGTACGCGTCGCATTATGCGAGGAATATTGGTGCTAAGGTGCTTTATCCTACGGAAGAGGACATTCTTGGTGAGTGAATACTGTAGACCCCGCGATTTTACATTCTTATTATCATGTGTATCGCTGGCAAGATTTGAGAAAAAGGGGTTAAATCAAGTGATCTTAGGAAACAGGTTTGTACGATCGTAGACAACAGCAGTTACTACACTCAGACAATCAGATTTTTGACCTAGTGTTTGACATTGGCAGCTGCCTGATCAGTCAGGATGTATGCGTATTTTCACTTCAGAAATGGACGAACGAGAGAACAAATGGCCGTGTTTTGAATGCAACCGGAAATTCCGCACTTCGGCGCAACTTCAGAATCACTTGCTGGAACACGAGAATGAAAGTGAGGCTGTAAACGACGAGGATTTTAGTGACAAAGAGGGACGTTTGCCGAAGAAGAGAGCCGCAGCACATAGGTCTAGTCTTTTGAAGAAAAGGATGAAAATTGGAAAACCAAAGGTAAAATCAAACGTCAGGAGAAGTTTAGCTGATATCACCAGTGAGATTCTGTGTGATTCTGACCTTGGGGCATGGGGGTGATTTAAATGGCCAGCGGCATGTCCTGGGTTCAAATCCAGCCTGGGCTGTATGTTATAAATCATCCCTGGCTCTTCACGTCCGTTGTATGGACAGTAAGCCGTGGTGACTTGTACCTTGTGCCTTTGCAAGGGCAAGTAAAACATCCTATCCAAGTGAGGAACATGAGTAGCTTGAGATGGCCTCTTCTGTACTCACCACGGTTTCGGCCCTGATGGAAAAAAATCTGATAGTAATATGGTACAAACCTTGACTGTGCAGTGGTTCACCAAGTTTAATCAACTTCCTACATTTTCGTAACATTTACTTTTCAGCATGAAGTTCTAATCAACTGGAAGAAAAAGAAAAGCATGTATTATCTGAATAAATTAAAACGGCAGCAGGCTGAGGCGAATAAACCAATGAAATCCTTATTCAAGAAGCGTGAGGGGGAAGGCGAGGGTGGCGGCAACGAATGGGTCTGCACGCATTGTGATCTGACATTCGATAATTCAAATTTGTTGAATTTGCACACGTTGACGCACGCCGCGGAGGATGTAGGACTAGACGAGATAAACAAGTTAGCAGCCGGCGTGGCGGTGTTTCCGCCGGATTTTACCGGCGGGATGGAGACGACGAGCGGTGAGGCAGAGTTGCAGCTTCCTCTACAGGAGACGGAAGAGGATGGGATATTGTCGTTAGAAACGGAGTCGAATCTTGAATGTCCGTTGTGTAAGATGATATTCTTGTCCAAGCGGGATTTGATCGAGCACGCCAGTACCCACGGGAAGACGAAGAAGAAGGATGTTCCGGTGAATAAACCATTTAAATGTAGGTGGCGTTCCAGTAATTAGTTCATAATCACTTGTTTTGCCGAATCATGGAAGAAGATGCATGTACTGTAAAGCAAGATAATTTCGCGGCTGGAAATGTTCGCGAATCAAGAATTATGGACGTATTCGCGGCAGGATATTTTCGCGAGTCTCTGCCATTTTTTCAGTTTTTTTTTTTACAGACCATTATATCACTTGCGTGTATTTATATTCGCGACAGGAAATTTTCGCGACTCATACACTCTCGCAAAATTCGCGAAAATTTCCTGCACGCGAAATTTTCCTGCTTTACAGTACTTCTGTGTGTGCTGGTGCAGATGCATGTGGGGAGCTGTAGTCACTACCACACTACACACATTATTGATGTGGGCCTACCCAGCTATAAACTAGGGTCAGTGTTGTGTGTTGGGTTTCTCTACATGTGACCCGATCTTTCTTTTTCAAAACAGGTGAAATGTGTTGGAAGTCGTTCAGTGTTCAGGAGCGTCTGACAAAACATCTGTTGGTTCATGGAGACGATGCAACAAAACCGCTCGAGTGTGAGTTCTGCAAAAAACGGTGAGTAAAGTATTGAATCGTGAACCGAGGGCTAAATATGGTGTTTGGTGGAGAAAATCAATGAGAGGACAAGAAGCCCTGATAGCCTAGTCGTTATCATGTCCACTTAGCAAGCGGCAGTTCCAGGTTCGAATCCCGGGCCATATGAGATAAATCATCCCTGGCTCTTCAGTCTGTCACTTGGGACAGTAAGCCATGGCGCCTTGTACCTTGTGCCTTTGCAAGGGCAAGTAAAAGACCCCATTCCAAGTGAGGAACATGAGTAGCTTGAGATGGCCTCTTCTGTACTTACCAGGGCCAATAATGCTATGGCTTCGGCCCTGATGGAAAAATCTAAGAGTAAAATAGAAATAAAGGGAGGAAATGACAAAAATAAACTTGTTCTCCTTCGTTTTCAGTTTCATGAACAACTCAGCCCTCTCCTGTCACCTGAAGACACATTCAGAAAAGAAATATTTCGAGTGCCCGATATGCCGTGAAGGATTCGACCAGATTGCGGTACTGAAAACTCACACGGTCACCCATGAAGTGAACGGTGTCTACACCTGCCCAGACTGCCAGAAATCATTCGAGGATTACCATTTGATAAGGAAGCATATCCGCGCTTTCCATTCCGATAAGAAATATCCGTGTCCCGAGTGCTGTAAGGTTTTCCCTCGGCCGGATAAGTTAAAGTTGCATATGTTACGACATTCGGATCATCGCGAGTACATGTGCGAGAGCTGTGGGCGGCAGTTTAAGAGGAAGGTAAGATAGAGTTAATGGGTCTAGCAAATGCTTTTACTTCAGATTTGTACGCGAGGAGCCGTGATAGCCGAGTGATTTTCACGTCTCCCAGGTTTGACTCCAGTCTGGGCCATATGAGATCAACCCAGTGTTATACAGTTCAGGAGCCTTGATAGCCGAGTAGTCGTCATCATGTCCGCTTGGCAAGTGGCTGGTCCCAGGTTCGAATCCAGCCCGGGCCATATGGTATTAATCATCCCTGGCTCTTCAGTCCGTCGCATGAGACAGTAAGCTGTGGTGCTTCGTACCTTGTGTCTTTGCAAGGGCAAGTAAAAGACCCATCAAAGTGAGGAAACATGAGTAGCTTGAGATGGCTTCTTCCATACTCACCAGGGCCAATAATGCTTTGGCTATGGACCTGATGGGAAAATCCAGAACAATACAATACATGTGCTTTGATATACATGTACATGTAATTCTTCTATTTTAGGATAAGCTAAAAGAACACATGAAGAGGATGCACACGCCCGAGCGTGAAGCACGGATGATCAACCGCCCCACTCGTCCCGGTGCGTCAAAGAAATTCGTACCAAAAGTCTCGCCAACGGATTATCATCGCTTCATTTACAAGTGTAACTTGTGTTTATTGGGGTTCAAACGGCGAGGAATGTTAGTGAATCACTTGGCCAAGAGGCATCCAGATATCAAGGTCGACACGGTACCGGAACTGAATTTGCCGATTTTGAAGACGCAGCGGGATTATTTCTGTGCATACTGTGAGAAAGTTTACAAGTCGAGCTCAAAGCGCAAGGCCCATATACTGAAGAATCACCCCGGTGCTGAATTACCGTTGAGTTCTCGCAAGAAAATGAACATCCCAGAGCATCCGGGGATGCCAAATCCGACATACTCGCAAGCTACTGGAAGCGTGACGACAGTGCCTCATAACTGCACCTTCTGTCACAAACAATACGCGAGTAAGGCTAAACTACTACAGCATCAGCGCAAGAAGCATTCTGGATTGGTGCCGCCGGCGCAGCAGCGGCGCCGCGCCGGTCTGATCAGCGAACCGGGCTGTGGTCTCATGGAGGTTAAACTCGACAAGGCCCAGTTTGACGAGAACGTAGATATCCAAGCAGCTGACCTCTTGACGCAAGCGATGACCGAACTGACGCAATCTTTGCCGGATAATCGCCAGCAGCAGTTCGCCGATTTTCCTCTTGCAGCTAGGATCGCCAGCGGTGGCGCCACCATGGTTCAAGCGGCAGTGCAACCCGGTCCATCTACGATAGAACTGTCGCACCTTGGTCAAGCTTTAGTTCACGCTGCTCACTACCAAGTAGCAGCTCAACAACAGGGCCAGGCCGCTGTTCCGACCAGCGAAGTGGCACAAGGTCAGGCAGCCGTCGTTTTAGCAACTTCGGTGCCAAATTCTAACGTACAGACGATCACGGTCCCGTCGTCTGCGGTCACCCTGGGCGCTCTTATTCCTAGAAGTTGGGCGACAGGAACACAGTTTCAGAATTTCCGATAAACTCTGAATCGTTGGACGAATCCATTTTCATCAATAGGAGAGAGAATTATTCACGATCACAAATTTCCATCATGAATTTCTATCTGTGCCAGTTATTTATATAGGCCTAGTGCAGGCACTATTGGTGAATGGTATGATAAACAGGGAGCATGGGACTTTTATGTATATTTCAGCCATCTTTCAGGCGAATAATATAAGGTGAATAAATTAGTGATATATGTGAACTTTTCAATGTGTGTGTCATGGAATTTCTTCTTTATGTTGTGAACTAGATGTGAGATATAACGCTGACACAAAATTGGTACTTTTTTCTCAAAATCAAAAAGTAGATGTTGAGAATTATTTTACAAGTTGTAGAACCGGTGACGTCATTTTTGTGGCGGTCTAGGAAAACCCGTCGGAAGTCGCCGAATGATCAACAAGGGCTGTCAGATTGCCTGTGCATTCATCTGCTACTGTTTACCTGTTACGTAGTACATTAAAGCTTTTGAAAATTGCAGGC
>NMRB01000097.1:421657-457161 GCA_002633025.1 Notospermus geniculatus
CAGCTCTCAATATTGTTCAGACCAAAACAGAATTCCCCATTTCCTACTATACAGAGTATTCCACCGATTGCCAAAAAACGTTCACGGAAGTACCGTCAAATACAATGGTATTTTATTCAGCCCCGTTTCCACTTGGCGGATTCTGTGTGGTTGCGGCGAGCTGAGTGGTTTTCACAGGCATTGGGATTTTAACACCCTATGAATTCTTAAAACATCAAAGGATTATCCAAAACCCTGTGAAAACTGTACCACAAACCGTGGTGGAAATGGGGCTTTTGGCATACAAGTCTCTGCTCAATATTGTTTTTACAGAGATGACTTCATTGCATTATTTGTGCGAAATGGCTATTGCTGAAATCCCTGGGCCTTCTTCACAAAGCCACCGTTGGACTTACAGTTCAGTAGCGTGACTGGTTGCACTCCTCTCCCCTCCAGCTTCATAGGGAAAAAGACAGGGAACCAGTCAAGTAATATAACGGACCCATTCATCCTTGATGCAGCCCCAATCACGTGGATTTCCCTGTGTGTTGGTCCGCTAAAACTTTGCTGCCATCTTTTGGCAATACGCACGGCTGACTGCTATTGCTCAGCACATCCTACTTGTACAGACTTGGTGAATAAGGCCTCAGTCCTTTATACAGAAATTAATCCACAGTTGGCAGTATGAAGGTTCCCTGACTTCACTCCCCAGATTTCCCCCCTCCGCTCTCCTCCGTCATTTTGGCAACACTCTGTATCACATTGAGATTAGGGGGCGCCACAATCTGTCCTTGAGACGACACCGTAGCTAACCGTATCCCCGACGTCTGTCCCATACCCGGCGGCGGCGTGATTATCCGTGCGAACACTGGTCCTTGTTTTGATTTCGCCGATGGCGGCGACTTTCCCTTCTGGGGTGGTGTGCCGGTGCCGCCCGGTTTCACAGACTGTTGGACTCCGGCTTGAGTGAGAAGAAACGTCTGCGTTGGTTGTCCACCCGGTTGTGATATTACAGTCTTTAGAAGTTGTATGTTCTGTCCCGGCTTACCACCTGAAAAAGTAGGAATTTTGAAAATATTGGTGTCTGTGTCCCTGCGTGCACTAGAAATGTTCTACATGTACATGTACATTATGTGCATTACTACAAGTACAAGGCCTACATACATACATACATAATGCACTGAAATGCGCTCGCTGCTGAATGGTCAGCAAATGCAATGCATGAAGTTACGTACATGTACTACACTGCTGTCAATGTACACTAAATAAGTGCATCTTGGTCGGTACCGATAAAGTATACTAACCGGAAGCGGACATCTGAGTGGGATTCACCATCCTAGCACCACCAGCCTGCGAAGGCTGAACAATAATCTGGGTAGGGACGTTACCCCCTTGCTGAGCAGACGTCACCAGTTTCGACGCAGCACCTTTATTCAAAGCAAATCCGGTCGGCGTTACTTGCGTCACGACGATCCCTCCCTGGTTTGGTGCGACCATTTTCTGACCGCCAGCTGATGATGTCAATACGGTCGGGGCTACCATATTGACTTGAGCACCACCTATTTTATTCTGGGCAGAAATACCTTGCTGTAAAATCTGGCTGATCACACCTGATGAAACAGTCACAGCTGGAAGGAAGAAAACAAGAGATTTAAAGGGGCATGATATTGCCATTTTCTGTCGGCAGCCGGCACCACCAGCAGTGATTGCGTCATTCTCCCATACCGTAGTTCTGCCTTTTGCCCCAGGGTTGGAGAATACTAGAGAATACCAATGTGAAAGGGTTAATCATGACTTATGTAACAAACCTGTGTTGAGCACAGCCGAGGTATCACTAGTCACAGCTGCACCAGTCTGCGAGACGTTCAGCTTTGGCGCCGCAGTCTGCGCCGTCTGGATCTGTGACGAACAACCGCTGATCGTAAGAGGCTTGCCGCCGACTGGTTTATTGGAGAGTTGCTGCCCGGCAACCATGGAGGCAGGTTTACCCCCCATGCCTGGAATGGAATGGAAATTAAATGAGGATAGCGATTGACTCCATACCCAAAACCCCTGTACCCCATACCCGAGATTCCTGTACCCCACATCTGAGATCCATGTACCCCAGACCCCTGTACCCCATAGCCGAGACCCCTGTACTCCACAGCCGAGACCCCTCTACCCACACCCAAGACCCCTGTACCCATACCTGATACCCCTGTACCCTATACCCGAGGTGCCTGTACCCCATACCGGAGACCTGTGTACCCCATACCTGAGCCCCCTCTACCCCATCCCACATCCGAGACCCCTTTACCCCATACCTGAGACCCCTGTAGCCCATACCTGAGACCCCTCTACCCATACCTGAGATCCCTTTACCCCATACCTGAGAATCTAGTCCACACACTGTACGCCCAATAAAGCTGGAATGCATTCCACTGACTTGGCTAGGTGGTGCAAACAAGTAGCATCAACAATCGTGCCTTTTCTTGCCCTCGGCTAAATTGTGACATCAAATGTCACAGCAGATTATGAACAAGTTACAAGATCTTAAACCAAAGAAACCACACCTACCTTGTATCTTGATAGTAGCACCTTGAATATTCGTCCCCTGTTTTTGTACTGCTGCCATGGCATTCGTAAGAATGTTCATATTCCCCACCGACATTACTTGCTGCGGGGATGAAATATGCTGCACAATCCGTGCCATCATTGGCTTCGTCACGGCCGTACCCACCGGCGGCGTGCCCGGTTTTGGACTCTGAACCGATATCTGTGACGTCGTGACCTTCGGACTCCCGACTGCAGACGTCGACGTCAATCCAGTTGACGTCGTCACAGATTGCCCGTCCTGTGCCAACACAATTTGTGCGTTCGGGTCACCACCTTTTTGCGACTGGACTAAACTAAACGCCAACGGTTTCGACGCCGTGGCCGGACTGGCAGGTTGGACAAAAGTCAACGCCACCGGCTTTCCGGATCCTTGATTGAACATAGCTAACCGTGATCCGACGACTTGTTGGGTGTTTGAAACTTGTTTTAAAGACTGCAGACCACTATGAACAAGTTTTGGTGACGCAGGTTGACCAAGATCTGCTGCTGCCGCCGCCGCGGCGTGAATTTGCTGCTGCTGCTGCTGTTTCTGTTGCTGCTGTTGTAGTTGTTGTTGCTGCTGCGCCTGAAAAGACGAAGTTGCAAAATTTGTACCGCATTCATTTCGGGAATCAGGACTTTATGGGAAAGTGAGAATAACCTGTTATCGCCCTTTCTATCACACGAGTGCCAGGTCCGCCACCTGAACTCATCCACTCCCAGAGTCCAGCAGACGGCATCATCTATCAAAGTTTTCTCACATCCAATGGAACTGATTGGAAAATATTTGAGGAAAAGTTATTCCTATCAACCATCTGAAGTATCTTTCTTCAAATTCTTTCCAATTCATTTCCAAGACTTTAAGAATACCGGTACTTCATCAGAAGAAACTGTCAGCTCAAACCTGGGAGCAGATGAGTTAAACTTACCTGCTGTAAAAGTCCAGCAACACTTGTGCTCCCCTTCTGACTCTGACTCCGCCCACTCTGCGGGAACACCACCTTCTGGTTCAACTGTTGCACCCTGGGACTCAGCGCCACGCCCTTCAGATTTACTCCACCCAGCGTCTTTGGGCTCGGCGCAGTTGGAGTGACGGGACTCGACATTTCCAAAGAGAGGCCATCGGGAATTGAGGTAGGCGCGGTAACTGGTGTAGTAGGTGTGGAAGGTTCCTTATGTTTCTGAAAATTGTTGTCAAATAATTATATGCCATCTTCAAGACCACTAATTTCTCATTCACTACAAATTAAAGGAGCTGGATGTCCAAATTGTAAACGCTCACCCACTGGTTCTCTATCCACGCGACGCCTGCGGTGCTGCCACCTATTGTCGGTGATTTGTACTGAAGTGAATGTCGTGAGTTGCATTGGACCGGGCACCAGTCTAACAATCACGGGGCGCTACTGGTGCTGCCACCTTCACGAAGGAATAAAACTAGTTTGCTGGCCACTGTTTGTAAACAAACTAGTTTGTTTACAACTTGGACGTAGAGCTCCTTTAAGGCACCTCTCCCGGTGAGAGTTCCATCGTGCCAGTTGGCTTTCAACTCAACCATAGAAAGCTATGGGCATTCGTTTGTATCACTGGTCTCAGGAAGCCAAACAATGGTAAATTGCCCATAGAAAGCACAAGAAAACTCTCACGTCGAGCTGATCAGAAGTCAAAATACCCGCACAGGAAACTGATAAGATTGCACGAATTCACACTTACAGTTTTTGGTGTTTTGGGTTTTTGTAAAGCTTTTTTAGCCTTTGCAGCAGCACCTTGGGCCTGATGGATCCTCTCTGGAACAGAAAAATGTTCATCAGGAACAAACTCTTCCAAATTTGTCACAGACAGGGTTTCCGCCAGAGGGTAAAACGGGTAAAATTCCGTACCCTAAAATTTTTCCAGGGTACGGATCCGTACCCTCAAAAATTTGATAAATTCACATATTTATCAGCAGTATTCATTGTTTTTCACCATTTAACATCATATTTCACGATGGAAAGTGATTTTATGCTTCAAAATACGCCTAAAATGGCACTAAACATCGTTTAAAACCAAAAAAAACAAATAAAAATAAATTTTTTTTTTTTTTTAAATTTTTTTGGGTCCGTACCCTCATTTTTTTTCTGGCGGAAACCCTGACAGACGCTATAGCGGACACGCTTTCATGTGTACCACTTGAACGCTTGGGAATCGAACCCATGACCTCTCAGTCTTGAGCCCCTCTCTTACCACTGCGCCACCAGGCTCCCTAATTGATCAAATATATTCAATGATTCTTACCGAAATCATTTTCCTCCCTATTCCGATGCAGATATATCCATAGTTTCCTGTTGACCTCATATTTCACACACGGATCTTTTTCATAATGAAGCCGATCCAAAGCACCACTTACAACTGTATTTATCTGAAAAAGGGACGTAAGGTTTTTTTGGGGGGAGAAATGATGTCGGGTGCGAACCGATCATCCCAGGAGCAACCCTGCTGATGGCATGTGTCTCAGTGAAGGCCTATTGTCTCAGCTGGCCCAATAAGTGCAAAAAAGCTGAGAAACTAACAGCTAATACTTGACATATCGAAAGCGAAAGAACCTTCACCCTCCTGCATTTAGATATGTGAATTTGTGATCATTCTTTGGACATATACCTGAGAATCTGTCACTCCAGGAGCGAGATACATTGAGTCCTTCAAAAGTTCACAGATGTCAGCACGTGTTCCTTCACCGTTTGGTAACCGTGCGGCCGCGTCACGAACTGCATAAGAAAACAGAGACCACAGTGAAATATGTGTTGTAGGATAAACTTTGTACTGAAAACAGCGGATTGGAATTCCAAAAGGCTATAAGCAGAATACATGTAGTTTACCCACCTAATGTTAATATCGTAACATACGCAGGCCGATCTGATATTAATAATGTGTGTTCCCTTGCTTTATTCATGGCATTATCCTTTGTGTAAACCCCTTTGACAGGGCCTACCACAGATTCATAACAATGTAAACGATATGTAAACGGTTTGTGGGGATTTTCAAAACGTCTTTTTTCCTGCTCACGGAATACCATTTTTTCTTCTTCCGAGGTTGGCCTCACGATATACGGAGTTCTCCTGCAATAAGAAAACAATGAAATCACCCAATATTCTCTAAAGAGCCAATTGTGAACCACGTTAAAGCTCACATCCCTCGACTCATCAGTTTAAAACTACAGTCGAACCTCTCAATTAAGGACACCTTCGGGACTGACAATATGCTGTCCTTAACTGAGAGGTGTCCTGATTACAGAGGTTGAAATGAATAGAAATGACCAGTTTGGTACTGAACATTGGTGTCCTGATTAGAGAGGTGTCCTCCTGGCAGAGGTGTCCGTTAAGGGAGGTTCCACTGTACATCTTCTGACTAGGGGAGGGCCACGTTGGGTCACATATAAAGACCCCTCCTGGAAGTATCCCGTAGAATAATATCCTTGTTGATACTTACATTCTAGGTGGCGGGGGTGACCCGCCCCTTGTTTCTGAGGATTCTAACGACAGATCAGTCCTACTGTCTAACCAGTGTTTATATAATGACACTAATTCTTTGTCAGAATCGCGTCCCTGACCTATCCACTTCCACTGCTGTGCACGCTCCTTGAAGTCTAGGAGGGGGATGAAGTCTTCTATAGATAAACCTGGAAAATTCAAACGATTAGAACAATTTTAGATCCAAATTGTGGGTTTGAATCAGCCGGGGCCATATGGGATTAATCATCCCTGGCTCTTCACATCCGTCACATGGGACGGTAAGCCGTGGTGCTTTATACCTTGTACCTTTGCAAGAGCAAGTAAAAGACCCCATCCAAGTGAGGAACCATGAGTAGCTTGAGATGGCCTCTTCCATACTTACCAGGGCTAATTATGTTTTGGCTTTGGCCCTGATGGAAAAAATGCAAATACTAACAGGACTATGAAGGATCCAACCGTGACTCACCTAAAACATCCCCTGACAAAAACTTCAATGCAGACAACACACATTCCATCCAGTTTAAAGGCTGAGCCGTGAACCACGGGTTAAGCATGCTCGCTGGAGACTCCTGCCACTCACGAACCTTCTCTTCAAGTTTTGCCGTTGATATCCGACTGTCTGGAGACTCACATATCATATCACGTAATAAACTGAAGAATGTCTGGTATTGACCAAAATTTCTTTTTGAAGGCACTTTTCTGGAAGAGAGAAAATTGATCAGAAAAGCAAGTGTGTAACTATAGGCTAGGTCTACTTGATATGTGGCTGTCCAGGCCTATTGTATGCCTACTTTTGAAATGCAGCTGTGCAGGCCTTTTCTTGGCCTACTTGAAATGAAGCTGTGTAAGCCTATTGCATGCCTACTTGAAATGCAGCTGTGCAGGCCTATTGTAAGCCTACTTGAAATGCCGCTGTGTAGGCCTACTGTATGCCTCCTTGAAATGCAGCTGTCCAGGCCTATTGTAGGCCACTTGATATGCAGCTGTGTATGCCTACTTTAGGCCTACTGGAAATGCAGCTGTCCAGGTCTATTCTAGGCCTAATGCAGCTGTGTGGGCATACTTGAAATGCAGCAGGGTAGGCCTACTGTAGCCATGCATATTTTTGTACCTTAGCATTGATAGGGTTAAATGCAAACCTTGAGTGAGGAACTAAGAGCTGTAGATGTAGACTGGAGGTGAAAATTGAAAAGTGATTACAAAGAAACCCAGAGATTCTGGATTCAGGCCTCGGCCAATATCAGGGTCACATCATCGGCATCAAAGTAAACTTACTCAATTTCAATATTAAGTTCTGGCAAATCTTCCTGCTCTTGTCGAATGGCTTCCAACGCGGCGACAGCACTCTCGTCTTCTTCATTATTGCCAATAGGGGGCGAAGGGGGTAAACTAGGGATTGGAGTCCCGTCAGGGACCACTGGCACGTCCCATTGCATATGTTTGATCTTTCTCTTACGCTCTTTGACTTTTTTCTTGACTGTTGTGGTCGGTTGGACAGCACCATCTACAATAAAATGTTGTAGTAGACCTTGATCCAGAGTGGTTGAAATACCAGCTTGGATACAAGTAAAACACAATGAAATGGCCAGGGCCATTGTGCCCACCTCTTATCAGGGAATGATATGAGGATTTTGCCCCCTAGTGGCCATATTCTATATCCGATCGCACCAAAACCTGCATCTTTTGTAGTAGCTGCACAGGGCTACCTTTGCACCAATTTAGAAGAATCTAGGTCAAATAGTAACAAATTGAATTTGAAAAAGTAGGTCATATCAAAAAGTTTAGATCAAGGTAATAATTCATGCAATGTTGGCTTGCTTATGAATTTTGCTACAGTTTAAAGTTCACTTACCAGATTCTGGGGTTATTGTGGTCGGCCTCATCATCGGCCGTTTCATCGCCTGAGTCCTCATGATTACATCCTGTAGGGTGATTCCGTCAACGTCCAAATCAGGATGGTCCTGAAATTACAAGATATTATGCATGTACCCGGGGTCAAGGTCGTGGCGGCACTACTGGTACTATTCACTCTTGCAGTCGAATAACCATACCAGTGGTAATTTGAACAGAAATTCAAAGACGTAAACTGAAAAATGCCATCACCTTTCTTGTACGTGGCATGAAAATTTCAAAGAATAAAATTTGTTTTTAGTACCTCCATATCAGCTTTTCGCCGTTTATGCCGGCTAAGGATTTCAAAGTAATTTTCCGCTGTGACCTCAAAAGGTTCTGGCGAACGGTTATAGCTCGACGCCCCTTCACCAAGATCGCCATTCACCATGGGATGAGGGGACAGGGTTGACACGATACTCGGTATCTCTGGTTCAAGTGGCATCTCGGAATATAGGGGGCGTTGCTGACCAGGGGTGTATGCTGGAAGAGGTAGAATGTGTAAAACTTGTGTAAAAATGTGTAAAATCAAGATTTTACACGTAAAAACATGTAAAATCAAGAGCTGAGTTCTAAATACGGCATTACTAGATATTAACACTGTATCCCACCCCAGTAGTAGAACTTTGCTAAGTCTAGAGACAGCGCCACTTGGCACAGACTTGTTGCATCTTACGAACAAGCCTCTAGGATTCTAATTACAACTCCACTACGCAGAAAAAACACTGAACTTGCGGCTGACCTGATGGATAAGGGGTCTCCTCCTCAGATGATGTGTCAATTTCACCACATTCCTCGCGCACCTCCCGCAAGATGCTGTAAAGTCAAATATTTATTGTTTAACTGCATCAGTTCCAAGTGCTGCCTGCTCTACAAGGCCCTTATTTTGAATCATGTCTGCAAGGATCCCCCATTTGTCTTTAGTTTTCTAGAGAAGGTGATATAGCTGACTGTGGCCAGAGTCCTGCAATGGCACAGCTAAGCAGAAACCTGGGTGTAAGTGGCAACTTTGAAGAGATCTTCATTATGGGCACAAGGGACTCAAAAGAAAGAGAAACCCTTTCTTCCACTCACCTCTTGTACTTTTTCCTGACCCTCTTAAAGATCACATCTTCCTTTGGTGGCGCTGATGACCTCTCCAATCTTAGCGGCTCATCGGGAGAAAGTTTTCCAGCTTGTTCCAAAATTTTCTGGAACAGAACATGCAATTTTCACTGTTTTGTGAACATCTTGACAAAACAGACATTTGGGAAGGTAGCAAGCTCTGATTTTTGCCAACCATGTATAAATATGGCAAAAACATACCTGACGTGAGACCAAAACTTCCTTCAAAAGTTTAGTGTAGTATCGTTGTTGCTGGTGTACATATTCCTGCTGCTTGGCCTTGCGACATAGAGCGGCAGATTTGGCGATATCAGGTGAATATAGCCCGCTTTTCAGGTTATCGTGAAATTGATGGAGAGGGTTGCCAAATTTGAATGGTGCCCCAGAGAACAGCCTCCTGAAAAGATGGAATAACGGTGTCTTGAAAATTCAAATCCAGGGGCACAAGGGAAATAGCAACCGATGCAATATTCCTATACTGTAAGAAACAATGGCTAACTCATTTCAAGGTGTTTTTTAAAGCAGAGACACTTCTTTTTGATGACATGTGACTTACGTTATTGTTTCCTGTTTTTCAGCCACATCATTGGCTGAAAATTTGGGGAGAAATTTCTGAAACAACAATTTAATGAAATTAAATTACACATCAATGATAGTTAACCTCTTGGCTAAAACTTCAAATTTTACCTGAAGCCCACTCTTTCTCAATGGCCTTATTAAGTTAATTAAGGATATAGTAGTTTTGAACCAACTCATGTAGTTTTTTGTACTGTATAAAGTGGAAGTAAAATCTCAGTATCTTACTGTCAGGAACAACCGCTGCTGAGGTGTGAGGACCTTTTCCCACGTCTCCTGACTGAAAACCTCATTGAAAACTGCAGCATGCTCCACCAGTTCCTGGGGTAGCTCCAGAATCTCCTTGCCAAACTGGCATTTCTCCAAAGCGGACATATTCACTTCCATCTCCATCTGGTTGTGTCGTGTTGTAATGGAAGAGAAAAATTAACTTTTCTTAATCCAACAATCCCCACACTATTACAGAGCAAGCAAGCCTCTAGAGGCTAGTGCTAAGCGAAGTCAGTTTGGGAAAGTTCAAAAATTGGAAACGTTTCCAACTTTGGAAACGTTTCTTTTTTTGGAAGCGATTTTCGATTCCAATATCGGGAACGTTTCTGAATTTGGAAGCCCAGAGATTATGGCACAATCAAGCCTTTNCCTAGCAAGTGCAAATCATGAAACTGCATGCACTGCATGCACTAAATGCATGCAGTGCAGGTGAGTGCAGTCAGTGCATGGATCTGCATGCCATTGGATGGCATGCATGCAGAGATGAAGCCATCCCCAGCATGCCCAGTAAAAATGTGTAAAAGTGGTGCAGGATGCATGTTCTATCACTGAATTTACACGTACCTTGAATTAACGGGGCAAAAGGGTTATATCAAATGCAAGGAAAAAGTGAGAAGAAATGATTTAGACCCTGAAACGACTCCTGAATTAAGTAGGAAATTCGCTGCCCCTGGATTTTCACACGCAAATCGGTTCTGAAAATGATCCGTCCGCCATTTTGCCGTCGTGATCGTTGATTCTGACTGTCGATGCGGTTTTATTGATTCAATGTTGTACGGAAAAATAAAACTTGATTAAAATATTTTGATACGCACAAAAGTTATTTTTAGCTTCAAAATATTCATTTTTGGTGTAAAATATCTAAGTAAACAATAGTATCACGATTGTTTATTGACCTGTATCGACGGATGCATGTTGTCACTTTCAAAGCGTCCTTGTCAACCACAGACTTGGAAGATCACACTTTCATTTTGGCATCAAAAGTACTGAATCGTTTGATCTGATCTTTCAGTATGCCTCCTAAAAAGAAAGGGAAGGGAAAGAAGGGTGGGAAAAAGAAGGGAAAGAAGAAGAAGAAGGATGGTAAGCCCATGATTTTAGCTATCACAATCTGCACATCATAAAATTCCAATCCGTTTTTCTTCTTGTCTCTGTCATGTCTGTGTCTGACTCTGCATGCTTGCTGGCTTCTCTTGTCACTGACCAGCTGACTGAATTATAAGATCCAGCATCTGATATTCATGTTTCTTTCTGCTAAGCCCAGGACCAGGTAGGCCTAAGCCTAGGCCAGCCCTATTCATGTTTCTGATCTGAATCTGTGTGATTCACTTGTGCCTTGCCTTGATGATGATGTCGATGATGATGATGTTGACATGGATGGTTGAGTGTTGAGTGCAGTGATGCCTCGCGCACAAAACGGCAAGCCCCCCTACAGTGTTAAAAGCTTGACCAATGGCAATGTCTACTCTTTCAGATGCTGAACTCGAACTTGAGGAGAAGTATAAGAAGACCATGAACGAGGTGACAGCCATCAAGGATACTTTAGGTAATTGAATCTAAGGGCCAGTCACATGATTGTGAAATCCCCCAGAAGTGTACATTCACTGTGACTTTTCATATCTGGCGTAAGGTGATTTGGGTTTTAGTTTTACTGTCGATAGATTCCAAAAGACAATTCACAACATTTTCTTCTTGTCTACAGCCTTTCGCCGTGAGCTAACCCTTCGAGCTCAGTCCGCCCGTGATGACATGAGACAGCAGGTCAGCGATATGCAGTCGATGCTGGAGAACCAAGAGAAAGACCAGAAGGCCGTGAGTGCTGACATGACGAGGCAATACAAGACGATGCAGACACAGATGGGTCTAATGATCCACCAGCTCGAGTCTGAGTTGTCTATCACTAGGCGGCAGTTAGGTGAGTATACATGTAATTAGTATTCGGCTGGGACACGGAATGGCATCTGGAGGGCCTATCACCTGTCAGTAAGGCTTAGGGGGTTAAAATCGAGGGTAGTAAAATCCTTTCCCTTCTATGATATGGGGTGGAGAAGGGTTAGTCATTGGAGAGGGCTTACCCCTCTTGAATTTAGCCCCTAAAACTTCGTGACAACCCCTTCCACCTCCCCCACCTTTGTCTTATGTGAACAGATTGTGCCATATACAATGGAACCTTAAACACTATGAGGGACATCTTTGGGACTTGTTGGTGTTGTCCTTAATTGAGAAGTGTCCTGATTACAGAAGTCAAAATGATAAGAAATAGACCACTTGATACTGAACTTCTGTGTCCTTAATAGAGAGGTGTCCTCCTTGCAGAGGTGTCCGCTAAGGGGGGTTCCACTTCACATCTGACTTGTCATTTTCACTTTCAGAACAAACTGAGGCTGAACTAAAGAAATCTAAAGAAGAGAAGGAAAAGATGCAGAAGGAAAAAGATGCCAAGATCGACGAACTGCAGATGAAAATCGACAGCATGGGGATGTCGTATGAGAGTATATTGCATGAAGCAATGGACAATCTTGCAAGCAAAATTGATGATGCTAAACAAAAGTGGGAACATGAATCAACTTTGATACAAGCCAGGAATAAGCAAGTTTTGTTGGAATTTGGGTTAAATCCGTTGGACTTGTAGACATTTGAAAAGTGTCTTAGGGACTAATCTGCAAACTCCTGCTAATAGGCCTATATGCAGTACGGTAACTTGAATAGCTGTCAGAGGGGTGCAGTGTAAACATGGGGCCTGTCACCTCTGAGGTTTCAAGTCTGAACCTGGTCTCAAACCTGCTCTTCATGTGATAGAGGGGTGAATCTCTGACAATGCAGGTTTCCTTCCATCCCCGCATCCAGGGTCTTCACACCGTACCGCTCCCCTCCTCGCACTTGTTTCCGAGGGAGGAGTAGGCCTATGACTCCAAACGATCTGAGATTCTCAGATTCTCCGGGCTGTCTGGTTTCCTCCTACCATACAATATTATCTATTGTGTTGATGCCATACATGTATTTTGCTGTCAACTCTTGAATCAGTATTTCAAGTACCGGGTACATGTAATTGGAAAATGGCTGCAAATGGAGCTGTTGCCCAATCCTTGAAATGACGATGTATGGTGTCATCCCAGACTTATTTTATAAGTTCCATAGGTGAACCAAAATATAGGCTATTTGATGATGAGCTGTCCTTGTAGATAGAATGTCATGAATACCGGTAGGTGGAATACAGGTACAGTTGTATTTGTATTGCCATCACTTTATACATGTATACATATATTGAGTACCACAATTAAAGGCCGTCCTTACCTGCAACCATGCAAAATTCTTTTAAAGTTTTCTAGTGTTTATGGCAAGAAGGACTGCTGGATACCTGCTGATGACAGATCGCCTTACATTTTTGCAACGAGACAGGCCTGATACCGGGTACTTAGCCGATGGTTGCTGGCCTGGCCCTGGAGATGTTTTTTATGATAAGCGTAAGAGATGTCCTCTACCCAGGAAAATTGAGGAGCCTGTGGACTACATCTATTGGTGTTTCGGCACCTCTCCCCTCCTCCCTCCCATCTCCCAACCACTCTCTTCCTTCCTCCCTCGCCTCCCCTCCCTCCCTCCCCATAGGGAAAATTTGCAGTTCTTTCATTCCACCTCAATAAATTTTATTTTCGCTCCCCTCCACACCTTTGAATCGTACCCATAACGCTTGCTGCACCACTGTCTCCTTGTCACATCAAATAGATGTCTTCGGTGTCCTCACGGTATCCTTGGAAATCGTGTCGCTCACATTTAGAAACTAACGACTACAAATTACAAAATAATTTGGTTCTACAACCGAAGGATAGATGGCGCTGCTCATCTTCGACCTCCACGCTAGAGTTTTCGCCAGCATGGAGACTGCGAAGAGAATCGCCGTACGATGCTGCCACCTTTCGTCAGCTTTTATATTTGCACACTGCAGGGAATGTGACATGAATGAATGAAGAATGAATATGAATGTTATTCCACATGATTCTATGTCAGGCTACATGAAATAACAAGTTATTTTACAATACGAAGTAAAAGAGGTACATTATTGTGTAGGCCCTAAGATCCAAAGAAGGAGCAATAGGTTGTCTACTGTGCCCTTTGGTGGTGGTGGCACACACCGCCGGTCGGTGGTGGCATATCGCCAACGGTGTGTGCCACCCACCACCACCACCTCGCGCTGATTGATGCCCGGTGTAGAGGCCTTCCCCCATCAACCGACTCACTTAGCCTCTAGGTTGGCCGGCCCCCTCCATTTAGGCCGTAAGTGTCCGACAAGAGGATTGATTGGTGGTTTTATAATGATGGATTTTGCTTTTGTTTCAGTGCGAAAATCATAACGAGGGTGCTTCTTCCCATCTGCCCATGGGGCGAAGGAGAGGCCGGACATGGAGAAGAAGGATCTCCAATGGGGAGGGAGTTCACACCGACAGGCCAGTGTCACAATCACACGAAAGAATTTTTATCGAGCTTTTGAAATGGATGAAGACAAATGGATTTGACTCGAAGAATCTTCAGCCTGCTGTCTTTTCAGGTATAGAGCTAAGGGACCTTCGGAAAATTGGCTTGATACCGTAATTGGTATCGTAATTCGATACCAAAAAAAAGACAAAACTGTGTTTCATCTTTCCAAGGGGAGAGGAGGTCTGGAGAGGGACGAAACAATTTCATCTTGTTTTAGTATTTCAAATGCTTGACTTGTTCTCTTGACAGGTACTGGTAGAGGACTGATGACCCTGTCGTCTCTCCAGTCTGGTGATGACATCATCTCGGTACCTGGTAAACTGATCATCACCTCACAGACAGCTCTGAGTAGTTATGTTGGAAGATACCTGGAAAAATACGGAAGAGGGTAAGTATACCGGTAGTCGGGGGGCATCGGAGTTGGTCAACCATCTTAGGCATGTCAGGGCATGAGCTATTGGGGCTAATGCCCTGAGATGTGGTTTTCACATTGCTAAGCAAGCAGCAGGTCCCGGGACGTATGAGATATCATCCCTGGCTCTTCAGTCTGTCCCATGGGACAGCAAGCTCTGGTGCTTTGTAGCTTGTTCCTCTGCAAGGCAAGTAAAAGACCCCATCCCAAACTCATTCAGTTTCCGACTGAGCATCTGGTTGAGATTTCGGCAGAAGTGCACAGATCCTTGTTGTTCACGTCAATAGGAGCAGTCAGCCGCACCTATTGCCAAAAGATGGCAGCAAAGTTCTAGCGGACCAATACACAGGAAAATCCACGTGATTGGTGCTCGTTCAATAATGAACGGGTCCGCTATGTGCACTGAATTGGGCCGTAGTGACACTTATTGGTCATCTCACTGTCTCCTATTTCAGAATCGTCTTTTGGGCTTTGTTTTTAGAGCTGACTAATTTATGCTATTATATTTCAGATCCCAGCAATTTTCTCCACTCCAGATCTTGTGCCTTTACCTCGTCTACGAAAAGTACCGTGGGGCGAGGTCATTTTGGTACCCCTATCTCTCTAGTCTACCTGACACGTTCAGCACCCCTGCCTTCTTCATGCAGCAACAACATCAGTGTCTACCAGATTTTCTTCAAGAGAAAGCAACAAGCCAATTAAACTTGATTAAGTCGTCGTACGAGGCTGCCAAAGAATTAGGGAGTGAAATTGAAGCAAGTCATCGTGAACTATCCGGTGGACTCTCCTGGGAGCAGTACCTCTGGGCCTGGGGTGTGGTCAATACAAGGTCCATCTTTATGGAGCAGCCGTCACATCATTTACTTGAAGGTGATGACTGCCTTGCTCTTGTGCCTCTCTTGGATATGTTGAACCACACAGCATCAGCTAAAGTAAGTACAGATATTTAATGAGTCATGTGGTTCATTATTGCTTGTACATTGTACTTGTATCTTTCCATCAGGGCCGAAGCCGTAGCATTATTGGCGCCAGTAAATACAGAAGAGGCCATCTCAACCTACTCATGTTCCTCACTTGGATCGGTCTCTTATTTGCCCTTGCTAGGAACAGGGTACGAGGCACCACAGCTTACTGTCCCATGCGATGAACTGAAGAGCCAGGGATGATTAATCCCATATGGCATGGGATCCGAACCCGGGACCTGCCACTTGCCAAGTGGACGTGATAACCAGTTTAGACTATCAAGGCTCTGCAACTATTATACATGTAACACTGGAAACCACTCTAAGCTTCACATGACGTTGGTATACAGATAAGAAAATTTGCCTGAACGTTGCTTGCGTAAACTGTGTTACTCTTTTACTTATAGGTAAAGGCAGAGTTTGAAAAGTCCAGCAACTGTTACACAATTCAAACACTGGACACATACAAACCCTACGATCAAGTGTTTGTCTCATATGGACCACATGATAATACCAAACTCTTCCTTGAGTACGGTTTTGTTCTGCCAGTGAACCCACACAATTCTGTCGCATTCAAAGAAGGTATGTACATTTCAGAATGAAAATGGGCAGAATTTGAAAGAGAGTTTGGGTGTTCGAAATGTCCTCAGCTTTTTGTAATAGTGTCAGCACTCCTATACAAGCCCGGGCTACTGGGAAATTCCCTTTAGCTCAGTCGGTAGAGTGCTTGACTGTGAAGCGGGAGGTCCCGGGTTCAAAACCCTGATTAGACCCTCGGCTTTTTCAACAGTTACATTTTGAAAATTTCAATCGGGTTTCTTTTTCAGATGATTTCTACATATTAAAGGTGTTGTTTTCACAAAACGAATGGAAGGCGAAACTGGCCATGATCAAGGAATGTGATTTATTGACGTCACTCTGTTGCTCAGTGGACGGGCCAAGTTGGAATCTTCAGTGTTTGTTGAGAATACTGGTCAGAAATTGGGAAACAAGGTAAATACATGTACCAAATTCATTGACCTAAATTCTGTGTGATGATATGTTAGGTGGCCTAGGAAAACCCAGCGGATGTTGCTGAATGATCAACAAGGGCTGTCAGATTGCTGTGCATTGATCTGCTCTGTTTACTGGTTATGAAGTGCATTTCAGCCATTGTATGTGCGGGTTCACCAAGGCCATTAACACTTTCCTCAATTTCATTGTAGAATCTCATGTGGTGAATATCTAATGACACAGCCAACAGAGAAAGAGAAATGTAACATGAAGAAGCTGTATGACGTGGTGCTTAAGAAGAAGCTACAGATAATCCAGGTATGTCATATTTCTAATCTCCCAGTGTTGTTATGCACTGCTCTGTATCTCTGGGCTGGTGGCCATCAATTTTGAAGAAACAGTCTTGCGTTATTTGCCAATATTGAGTGTTAAGCACCAAATACGGAATTATTAGCTCTGTTGACAATATTGGGAGAATATAATGTCCAGCAGGAGAAAACCGCAGTGCCCGGAGAAAACCTGCTGACCGGGATGAAACTGAAACCCTCCGAAGTGACAGGTTCCGATGCTGTCAATCTGATGGCCTAATTTGCAGTTTAACTCTGATCTTTCAGGAAAGTCTACTACGTTTTGGGGAACTTGACCCATGTAATCACGTTACCATGGTGACGACACTGTTACAACAGATGGAAGAGATTATACTGAAATGGAATCTGAAGAGAGTTGCTTTTGACACTGGATGACTTTTCCAAGGAAAGGATTTTTGGATTAAGACGTATCTCAGAGGACTCGAGGTGCACTCGTTTCCTCGTTAAAGACTTGCCGAGTACGAGACAGGGCTAGCAGTCCTCCTGTGCCACGCGCTTCAGAGCTGAAGAACTGAAGAGATGATCCACGTCGGAGATCCAGTGCAACAAGCGCACCTACTTTCGCTGAAGTGGGTCACATAATGTAGGTCTAATAGTTGTTGCAAAAGATGTTACGGATGCTCTGATTGGGCGTTTCAGCGTTTCAGCTTGTATTTTATCCAATTAGCTGCAAGGTCTCAGGGATTTATGTAATTGCCTCAGGTTTTAAGAGAGAACAGATTTTGAGTGAAAATATGCTTTATTTTTCATTCCAAATATGGTGTACACATACAGGATGTAATGGCAATGGTTGTAAACTGAAAAGTGGCGTGGCAGCCTCGGAGCTAATCTCAAACTGTTTTGCTGCCAACTTCATCACAGACATAGCAGTGGTTGTGAGTCTATTACATGATGTGCTTATGGAGGAGTGATGTACAATTTGACCAAAAAACCGAACAAAAATTCCTATCAGAGGTGCTACCTGGAGGTGTATAAAGAAGAATCCTTTTAGAAATACTGGACGGATCATTCAAATCTCATTTGTGTATATATAAAGTGTTTGTGGTAAATCGTAACAAAGGATATGGCTTATAATGTAGAGTGGAACCCCTCCTCATGAACACCTCTCCCAGCAAACACCTTTGAATGAGGACACCGAAACTAGGTCCTATACAATGGACACCCTTTGTGTGGGAAATTGATCAGGACCGGGATGTCAGTTTCAATTCAATAGTTTTAACCACTAGTGACACCTATTGAGGCAGTGGGTTATGGTCCTATTACGGCAAAGAAATTCCACTTGTCTCATCTTGATCAGTTCTGCCATATCTGAAATGATGATCCTCGACTAGTTCCCAATACTGGTTCTTCACTTATTCCTGCTAGGACATCGCCAGTTGCTGCAGCATGATCCTGAAATGTATGCAAGTAAGAAGTGAATGGACTATCAAAGTGGCATAGGGAAACATCGACAGGAATTTTAGTTCCAGTGCCCTAAACAAAAGTTGGCAAGTAGATGGTACCTACCCGACGAGTATCTATTCCACTTGGGGGTTGTGATCTCATGGCGTAGGCCGAGCCTGGCCGTGAAAAATGGGCGTAATCTGACTTTGGAATGGTTGGGTCTTCTTCAGAATAAACCTGCAAAATTTGGAATAGGTATAATTTGCTTTAGTTCGATTCACCTAAGCACCTACCGGTATATCGAAAAGGAGTCGAGGTGTGATGGGTGAAGTAGTTCACACTTGTAAAAGACAGGCAAGATACCCCTGTGGGTACAAGGTTCAGTGGTATGATGCATTGTGCATCCAATTTACATCTGCTTATATGCTGTACACAGTGTACTGAAGCGGACTTACCTTCTGTACGATGTCCATCCTGATAAGATCAGCTTTTGGAGTCCTGCGGCATCCAGCAGCTGTACAACAATGAATGAAAAAATATCATGAAAAGACTTACAATATGGGGAAACATTGACAAACGGAAACACTGGTAGATATCACATCAGTACACAGTTATCATCTTAGTTAATTACCTGCAAATATTGGCCAGATAGCATCCAGGGCTGAAGCAAAATTGGCAGCTGTCCTGAAATAAGGAACACAAAATACATGTATTACCAAAATAACTGGACTCTGAAATGTATTGATGTTTTCCCAGAGATGAACCCAGAATTGATTTCAAGGACAAGAGCATAAATATCTTCGATTCACTGAGCCTTGACTTGCCTATTTTGAGCCCTGGCTTACCTGTTTTTGAGCCCTGGCTTACCTTTTTTGAGCCCTAACTTACCTGTTTTGAGAATCCTTGAGGGTAAGATTGGGCTTGTATTCCATGAGTTTCATGAGAACTTTTCCGTGACCTTGAAATGCGGCGCAATGTAACGGCGTCCAACACGTTCCGGCGTTTGTTGCATTTACATCCGCCCTGAAATTTGATATTGGGCAAAATAACTTACAGCAGGAGGAAACCAGAGTGTGCGAAGAAAACCTGCTCCGTCAAAGAGAGTCACCTTTCTACCACATAGAAGAGGGTCTGACTGTTGGATGGGGCCAACCTACTGGCACCTGGGACTTTGGCAGAGCCCAGGGGCGGATCCACGATTTTGGAAAAGAGGGGGGCACTCTGCTGTAAAAATTGAAATCTGCAGTCAATTTCAATGATTTGCTCCAAATTTGAGAATGTCATGGTCAATCAATCTTACAGATTTGTTGGCCGAAAGGGGGGTAAGCGCCGAGTGCGCCCCCCGGATCCGCGCCTGGGGTCTGGCCTATGCCTAGGACCATGGATGAGACAAGTGACAATGGTAGTGACAATAGAAGACACTTAGAGGACCCAGAAGATGCTGTTCGTTCCTGTTCTTTTCTTACCCATGTTTCAAGAGGACATCTGCGATATCGGCATAACCCCAGAAGGCTGCAATACATAAGGGGACCATCCCATCACTGGATCTTTTATTCACGTCAGCTCCACTCTGCAGAGCTGCCAACACCTCCTGAAATATCATATCATGGGTCAGATGGTAATTTTGACTGAAGTTGGGGAGGCCCCCTTCATTATTTCCGATTGTTGGCAATCAGGGATATGAAGTGGCCTTTTTCAATTTGAGGAGTTTTTGACCCTTAGCCCCAGAAAGCCCTCATTTAAATGACACTTAACATAGGCCCACTTTTTAGTGCTGGATTGGATCAACTCCACTTTCTTGGTTCATACCCTTTTCTGTCCATTTGCTGTTGCAGAAGCCAAATTTTGTGAGAAGAAATTCTGGCCACGGCGACCAGATGCCATCGTCCACAACTTAACCACGACACTTGTATTCTCGCTGCCCTGTCTGCATCTGTTGGTCAAGCTATGAGTAGGCCTAGCTAGGCCTATAGCTCAAAGATCAATTAGTGTCTTGACTCAACTCGCTGTTGTGTGTTGGTGTTTTCCAAGCTGCAGTTGGTATCTGAAAGGACAAGTTGCATACTAAGTTAGAAGAGATTGCAAAGAACGACGGTACGCGCTGACTGATTCTCCTATAGGGCGGCCTCGCCTCGGCCTTTCATAATGACAATGTGATGATAGGCCTGACCGACCGGCCGGGGGGGGGGGGCTTTGGAAACAGAGGCAGATACATCGACACGTTTCTCTGTGTGTTCGCTAAGCCCTACTGTCAAGTCGCAGCTCATACCGTCAAACAATAGCAATAGTAGGGGAACACTTACAGATGGGGAACATTCAGAAATATTACACCAACAACACAAGACAAAACAAGAAGGTATAACTACTATAAGGGCAGGCCATGCAAGTTTAAAGGGGTCTAAAACAAAACCTTCAATTTTCAGTCAAATATGAAACTAACTGCCACCTAGCTATGCGTACACCGTCACTAAGCTTACCACTACAGCTCCATTTCAGTCTTTTATGAATCAAATGACCAGATTATTAGCATTACAAGCAAGAAAAGAGATAAATTTGCCTTGTTGTTGTGGAAAGAATTTCTGTAGTGTTTTTTGAAGCACCCTGTAGAGCCGAGCGATCGCAGCGCACCTATCGGCGCACACTCCTTCGCAGAGGTCAGTGCTGCACTACGTTACGCTATACTGACTCTGCCAACATACGGCCGAACTATTTCCATATCCTCCGCGGCGCCCACGATTGGGCTGCCAGCACTGGAAACTCCAGTGAAAACGCTGAATTACAAGTGTTTTGGATGCCTCTCAACAATCCTTATTTTCTTTGGCCAGAAAGTTCAAACATTCAAGCTGTTTTGGTCTTAAAATCAACTGTTCATCGTATCTTTTCACACATCTCTCCAAAATCGGATCCACGCTGTCAAAACAGTAGCACGTGTCAATGTTTACAAACACGGAGATCATGTGCCGAGTATCTGGCCTCTGATTGGTCGAGCGCCGAGACGGCTCACGGCATTTGCTCGAAACTGCGCAAAGTAGTGCGCAAAATTCCTAACATCAAATTAATGTTTTCCTCCATATTATCCCAGTTTGTGGCTATAGAATGAAATAATAACGATTATCAAAGTCATTGGATGCGTTTGACGCTAATATTTTAATCTGAAAAGTGGTTTTGCAAGAACCTTGCAGAAGTGAAGAGGGCGTTTGTTTCCAGAGGCATTATTAGCGACCGCCATATTGTGGAGCGAAATGCATTCTGGGAACCAGTTTGCTATCGGCGAGGAAATCCAGTATAGTGCGCCATCTATGGGCGCGGTAGTGAACTCAGTAACAGTTTGAATCAATCCGGAATTTCCTTTGAAAAAAGCCGATATTATGACGGTTTAAGGACAAAATTTTCCATAGTTCATTAGTAATTTGTAAAAATAACATAAGAAGACGTTGATTGTGGCTTAAAATGCCGAAAAGAAGGGAGGTACGTGCTTAAAATTCGTTTTGTTTGGTGTCAACTGCGTCACAGTGCAGTGACTGTACAGTGTTATGTACATTGAGATGTACATGGACATGGGCCTAAAAATACATAACATACATCGTCACCATGCACGTTAGTTTCACTTACTAACAGTTTTACGTGAATGATATACTAGTGTCACTGCTCCCCCGGCTATGCGGCACTAGACATCTGTTGCAGCGCCGCATCTTTGTCCACGACCAACGGCGGCAGAACATTCCCGTCCCGATCCCGTGAATGTATTCTTAGCCTTGCTTAGCCGGTTCTATTCTAAGTTTGCTCGAGTCGAGAAGCCTAGCCCCTGATGATGTCATTGAAATGAGCATGCTGTGGAACTGGAGTAAAGACTTACTTGGTTAGAATTTGAGCCCTAGCATTGCCTAGTGTGGACCTCTATCTACCAAGATACCAAACTCACAAAGCAATTGCTACCAGAAATTTTTTCTTCCAAAAATACCTTGTATTGTTTCTTTGTTATCTTTCTAGTTATTGAGTGATTCTGAGGAATCCGATTTCATCGCTGACAGTTCGACTGATGAGAGTACACCGGAGGAACGGAGACTAACACGAAGATCTGCAGCTAATGGTCAGTTTCAAGAACTCAGATAAGAAATAAAGCTAGAAGTATTGTTGAATACTACAACCAGTGGACACTGATTGATTCCCAAACACTCATCTACCCAGATTTCCACTAGATGCTTTTGACTGGAGTCCAATCAAGTATCGTTCCTTGTTGATTACTTAACGGTTTATTTCTACATTTCAGCTTCTAAAAGACGAAAAGTGATTGCACAGGCAGATTCCAGTTCTGATGCTGGCGACAGTGAGCAGGGCATTAAATATGAACGCGTCCCTTCTAAAGATCAGATGCGACCTGAGGATATACCGCGTACATTGAGGGCCACATCAATGGACTCGACAAACCAGGAATGTCCAGTCCCTGGCTGTGACTCAACAGGTAGAATGATGGCATATGTACCGATTCTGTTTATATCCACAATTTCAAAACGCTGAACACTGTCCCTGCTGGTTATTTTCAAGATGTCACAGGCCAGATGAGCCATTTCAACCTTTTCACGTGTATGAAACTTGCCATAGTTCACATTCATGTAATTCATTCAATTCTATTCAGGCCATTTTAGTGGGAAATTCGACCGGCACCACACAGTTGCAGGATGTCCACTCTACCACAACATGACGGCTGAAGAATGCAGGGTATGTACAAATGTAGAGACATGTGTATGCTATCTTTGTGTTTGGACCCTTTGTTTCACTGAGGGGTATTTTCAGTAAAAATACCCGAAATCATGCGAAATTCGGAGATGACTGGTTACATGTACTTAATATACTTTTCACTGAGGGGCAATTTAATTAAAACTAAAAAACCGAGGTTCCGTAGTTTAACGTGTATACATAGTGTACTCTATTCGGCTTTTCAGGAAATGTACGCGACGCGGACCAGAATGGCGGTGGAGAGAACGAAAGCTATTCAGGAAATCCATGATAACAGAATGGGTTTGAGGAAACAGAATCCCACGGAGGACCAGCGGGTAAAACGGGACGCATTCAAAAACGCCCGATTATTAATAAAAGGTGCGTATTCTTTTATTTATTGGACTAGTCTTAATCAGATTACTTTTCATAAAATTGCATGTTGGTTCAAAATGAATCAGATTGTGATATTTCCCTGCATTGTTTCTTCAAAAGGTGAAAATCTGTTTGAACTACGAGAGAAACGACGGAATCACAAAACCAAGCATGAGAAAAGTCGTGAACCTCTCTTAAATGGTGTGACATCAGATTATGATCTAAAGTTGTTCAGGGAGGCTCAACAGAAAGCCCTAGAAGACAGCGTGAGTATTCAGTGTGCACCAGAACTGCAAATTCAGTGATGTTTGAATGTAGCTATTTCAAGCGTTTGCTGTTATACATTCCTCTTTCTCTTGGTCTATCCATGTTCTTTTATCACTTTATTCATGATATCCCAGTTGAGCTAGACTGATTCTCAAGTAATGCACAGGCCAGATCAGTTGCACTGGTCAAACCTTGGGCTGTACTGTGGTCCCAGTTACTGGTCGAATCTGGGGCTATACTGGTTCTCAGTTGGTATAGATCGTTTTCACGACGTAACTCCGACAGTGTCCGCCATGATGACGTTGCGCGTTTTGCCCACCAGCAGCCAATGCACAGTGTTTTCCCTGATTAAAAAACACGTGACGGCCCGTCACGTTTAGAATGCAAACGTCTGTGCCTGCGCCACGTTAAAAAATCTACGTAGTGGAACCGCCACGCTTAAAATATCCACCGTCACGCAAAAAAAATCGGCCGACACGCATTCTGAGCACTCCCAACGCTTGTTTTCATACGGACGCAACAGAGGAAGATGGTTGTTACACACCCCTTTCAACAACGATAATGGATCGGTCCAATTATACTACCTTCACCACCCGTCTAGCATTATCTAGTTCATAAACTTGCCAACGAGATTTCATAGATGGCGCTCAGCTCATTGCGCGCGCTTCGGTCCGTCAAGAAAGTTAGTACTGCGTTGCGTTTTCGGGCACGGAAATGGCGTCTTGCAGTGTTCTAGAATCAAAAATTTTCTACGCGAGGGGGGGCACCCCCCCTCGCACAACCCCCCCGCTCGGCGCTACGCGCCTCGGCTGCCGCGCTTCGCGCGTCAGGCGACCGTCACGTTTCAACTAAATCCCAGGGAAAACACTGATGCATTTTGCATTTCTGCTGGTGGGCAAAACGCGTAACGTCATCATGGCGGACACTGTCGGAGTTACGTCGTGAAAACGATCTATACTGGTGAGGTTCTAGTTACACTGGTCAGATCAGGCAGGTAACCTGTTTTCATTTTCTCTCTAGACTTTTGAGGCTATCCAGCACTGTCAGTTCGGTGACGGACTCTCAGAGTACAGAATAAAACACATCCAGATGGGACGGTATGAACTGGAGACGTGGTACGCGTCGCCGTACCCGGAGGAATATTCTCGGCTACAGAAACTTTATCTCTGTGAATTCTGTCTGAAGTATATGAAAACGTCAACGATACTGCGGAGACATTTAGTAAGTATCAAAGAAATTTTGTATCCCACCTCCAGCCAAACAGGGAGGGCATGCTACGGACACGATAAGATGTGATGCCAGTAATGACCTGACAGTTTGGCCGTTGTCTAATCTGTCCCTCTTTTGCAGGCCAAGTGTGTCTGGCGGCATCCGCCTGGCGATGAAATATATCGGAAAGGTACAATATCGGTATTTGAAGTGGATGGAAAAAGAAATAAGGTGGGAATCAAAGCGAATTACTCCATGTTATATTTGTATGTTTCCATCAGGGCCGAAGCCATCGTGTAATTGGCCCTGGCCATGGCTTACTGCCCCGTGCGATGGACGGGAAGAGCCAGGGATGATATTCCATATTGCCCGGGCTGGATTTGAACCTGGGACCTGCTGCTTGCTTAGCGGACGTGATAGCCACTCGGCTAGCAGGGCTCAAAGTTGGCATTCTGTGGTTGCTTTCCTTATTGAGTTCTCTTTCAATGATTTCAGATATACTGCCAAAACTTGTGTTTACTAGCCAAGTTATTCCTCGACCACAAGACGTTATACTATGATGTCGAACCATTCCTATTTTATGTCATGACAACAGCCAATAGCCACGGATGCCATATCGTTGGCTATTTCTCAAAGGTAGGATCGTCAAAGCAGATTTGATCACAAAATGTGACCTGTGACAGCAAAATGAGTCAGAATGCGCACAGAGGAAGACCGATGGTAAACCAACCTTTTGTTGATTTCAGCATTGTCTGCCCATTGTGAAATTTGGCCTTGTCCATTTCTGCAATTGTTCTCTGGTGTTATCTTGGGTCTTCTTTCCGGCGCATTCTGACTGCTCATTTTGCTGTCACGGGTCACAAATGTCTCCTATCCTAGTCAAAAAATAAGTCAATTTCATTTACATTGCTGAATTTTTTCCTGTCTGATGTTTGCTTTCCTTCTATTTTCAGGAAAAGAAGTCATTTCTCAACTACAACGTGTCATGTATACTGACTTTACCTCAATCGATGAGACAGGGTTATGGGAAGATGTTGATCGATTTCAGTGAGTATGCAACAGAAAATAACTACAGTGGAACCTCTCTATTAAGGACACCTTTGGTACTGCCCGGTGCTGTCCTTGAGTGAGAGGCATCCTTGATACAGAGGTTAAAATGAACAGACGTGACCAGCTGGGTACAGAACTCTGTTTCCCCTAATAGAAGCACTGATGGAAAAATCAGGCCTGTCAAACCGTGTTTCTTCTTGGTACCTTTTAAACCCTGGAACTCAAAGTTCAGGAAAAACTTCAAAGGTCTCTGATCTACTATAATACAAGCTCTGCTTTTGTGCTATCTTTGCAGGTTACCTCCTGAGCAAAGTAGAAGAAAAAGTCGGCTCACCCGAGCGGCCGCTCTCAGATCTTGGTCTCATCAGCTATCGCAGTTACTGGAAAGAAGTCTTGCTCAAATACTTGTATAACTTTACGGGAAGTGAAGTCACAATCAAAGGTATGCACCTGTCCTAGTGTTGAAGTCGATCCCTGCTATATCAGGGGTAGATCCTGGATATTTTGCATGGGCTGTATGGATGATGGCCTGCCCTTGTCAGGGTGTGACACTTGACTGACAGGTTGGAATTGTTCAGTATTCTCTAAAATTGTTTTTTTTCTTCAGATATTAGCCAAGAAACAGCCATCAATGCCAATGACATCGTCAGCACCCTGCAGGCCCTGGGAATGTTGAAATACTGGAAAGGGAAGCATTTAGTATTGAAGAAACAGGTAAGAAGGAAATGTTTTCCTATTCTACCTCACATATTAGGAGAATTCCCTCCCAAGGTTATGATCTAAGAATGAGTTGAGTGGATCTACAGACAAATCCCAAATTCCCAGATCTGCGCACTTCCGCCAAAATCGCAAACACAACCTCGACCTGAAACCAGCTGACGTGACACAATCCATGATTCAGCAATGGTCGACTCTTGACGCAACGTTGTCGAAGTCACTGTTGTGGGGTTCTCTGCGTCACGTCATTCAGTTTCAGACCGAGGTTGTGTTTGCGATTTCGGCGGTAGTGCACAGATCTTTCTCATTTACGTCAATTTGGGATTTGTCTATTGACATAAGTCTTTAATTTTGTTTATTTTCAGGAATTGTTTGATGAATATCTGGAGAAAAAGGCTCGAAAGTCTGCACACAGTAACAAGGTGATTGACTCAAACTGTCTCAAGTGGACACCAAAGCAGTACTCATAGTCTACTGAGTAAAATCATGAACGGTGGAGACTAGTAATTTATAAGGAAGAGATGGCATTGATGAAGTACTTGTTCTCGTACTGCAAGACTTATTGCCCTTGATGGAGTAGTCCAGCATTTCATACACAAGGAATTCAAGGAAGGGAAAAAGCTAGTCCTGTTTATATTGTAGTCAAAAGCCAGCCACACACCAGGCAATATTGCAAATGATCTGATCGCAAGCGAGCAAAATCGGCTGTTGATGCCAGGTGTGTGCTGGACACCGGTGTGTGGAATCCCCTCGCCAGCAGTGTTCACCCAATATCAAACAATACCAAAGCCGATCGCCTTGTCTGCAGTGGCTGGCGAGAAGAATGGTGGCAAGTAGATTGCTTGAAATATCACTTGGTGTGCTGCTGGCTTAAAAGGCACCTTTCCATGAGTGTTTCCTCATGCAAATTCACTCTCAGTGCACTCTGGAAGTGAATAGAACTTAGCGTTCTCCTCCACATGAGAGTTCTCTTGAGCAAGTTTGCTCTCTATGGGCAACTCAACTGCGAGCAGTTGTTTGTGTCATTGGTCTCAGTGTAAGCCGAGAGGAACAAATAATGGTGAATTGCCCATTGTGAGCCAACTTCTGCGAGAAAACTCTCACATGGAGAGGCGCCTTTAGCCTGCTTCTCCACATGAGAGTTCTCTTGAGCAAGTTTGCTCTCGATGGGCAATTCACCTGTGTTGGTTTCCCTACAAGTTATGCCTTGACCAGTGCCATAGTTTTCTACAGCTGAGTTGCCCATAGAGAGCCAACTTGGGGGAGAACACTCTCATGTGGAGGAGAGGCTTATATCAAGGACACAAATGATGCCCATAGCTTTCTACAGCTGAGTTGCCCATAGAGAGCCAACCTGGGGGAGAAAACTTTCATGTGGATGAGAGGCTTATATCAGCGACACAAATGATGCCCATAGCTTTCTACAGCTGAATCGCCCATAGAGAGCAAACTTGGGGGAGAAAACTCTCATGTGGAGGAGAGGCTTATATCAAGGACACAAACAATGCCCATAGCTTTCTACAGCTGAATTGCCCTTAGAGAGCCAACTTGGGGAAAAAACTATCACTTGGAGGAGTGCATTTAACCAATGCAACAAAATCACTGGAGATGAAAATTGATACATAGGCCTAGCTGTCTCGATGTTTGTTTTGACAGATACAAGTTGTTCAATGTGTCAGTCAACTCGTTACGTATGCTGTTCACGTTAAGTGTTGTCGTCCAATCAGATCGTCTGATTCTACTTGTAAAAGATCAGCTTCTTTGACAGATAGATCGGGTACATCTGTCTGTTGTTTATATCGAGCAAGGGCTTGATTCACGTGGCTTCTGCGGGTCTTACAGATCTGGTGGCCACATTCCCTGTCCCTTCCTGTGCTGAAGCTATAAGCTGGTGGCACACATTCGGAAACATCAGTGAATAAAAATCATATCTGCAATTCATGTCTGTGAGCTAAAACCTATGTGTGCTACCTCATCTCTGCGACATGGTTTACAGATGTGATTTCCAATCTCATAGCTAGCAGCACACCAGGCAATATCACAAGTAATCTGGGGCCATATTCGAGAAGCCTTTGCAACTTGTGTGTACACAAATCTTTTGTAAGGCAATCAGTGAACAATATGGCATGTGCAGCCAAACAATAGACTTGCGTGCACGCGAAGGCTTCATGAATATGGCCCCCGATTGCCAGCTAGCAAAATTGGCTGTTGACGCCAGATGTGTGGGATCTTCTTGCCAGCAATGGGTCCCCAATAACAAACAATGCCAAACCCGATATTGCCTAGTCTGCGGTGGCTGGCAAGAAGATCAGTGGCGAGTACATCACTTGTGATATCACCTGGGGTGCTGCAGGCTTAACATGCTCTCACAGAAAAAATCATACATATGCTGCCATCTATAGGGATGGAAGGTGCAACCTCTCACTTGACAGATTCGCAGGTCTTACGGAGGCCACGTGAATGAGGCCCCAGTTTCTCTCACAAATAGATCGGGTTAATCTATTTGTGACAAATAGATCGGGTACATCTGTTTGTTGTTACATAGATCAGGTAAATCTGACAATTTCAAATCGGGTTCATTTGAGTAATTGTTATTAATTTACTGGTTGTTAAATTAGTTTATCTGTCATTTCATGTTGAAGTAGATTACTGTGCATATTTTGTAAATAAAACAGTCATTTCATCATTTGGGAATATGAGTATCATCTTCTTATGTGTCTTCATATTTGCATTTTCCCAAAATATCAAAATATCGACACTTACTACTCTTGTCCCCAGTAGACTTGGCCTAGTAATGAGGACCATGACAAAGTGCCTCAATAGGTGTCACTAGTGGTTAAAACTATTGAAATGGAAGTGACATCTAGGTCCCGGGCTGGGTTGCACAAAACTCATGTTAGCGCTAACTTGGTGTTAGTGCTAACTTTATGTTAAATGACGTAAAAAGACAATGGATTTTTACGTCATCTAACATAAAGTTAGCGCTAATACCAAGTTAGCACTATCGTGAGTTTTGTGCAACCGGCCCCCGATCAATAGGGCGTCCATGACCTGGTTACAATGTGCTGCCCTCTATTGTAGCATGGAGGTAGTTATACCTCCATGATCGTAGTTACAACTCCCATTCATCCATGGAAAATTTGAACAAGAGGATGGAATTTACTTATCAAATTCATTTGTCTTACTGATATGCCCCCCCCCCCCACACACACACACACTAGCACTGGTGTGGCTTTGAAAATGAGAGTGATTTGGTCCCACTGGCTGTTGAAATGGTCCCCAATGCGTGGGAAACCCCATCACAGTCTTAAAATAACCGCGCCGGGGATTCCCAGCCGGGAGCCTCGCTCTCGTTCTGCCAGGAGCGAGCAGACGTTGGGTTGAGTGGAATGCGAGGAATCCGTTTTCCCGGATTAAATAACCTATTTACATGGTGTAAACGTTGGCAGCATCTGCAGGTGACTAGCTCTGCTATTTATGGATATACTTTTACGGTAGTACCTATCCCATTGGCTGAACCATGGCTGATATAACGCTCAAACTCATCTGGTACAGACTTGGGGAGACGCGTGAAAACATGGCGGAAGGCTATGGGCGATTTTTAGTGTGGTATAAAAATTTCAGCTGGAGGAATTTAGACATCGTAGACATGTTTTTCGTCTCTTGGATTATTTTCGGTGTTGTGGTGGTTGGCCTGGTCCATATATACTTTAAATGTTTCGGCAGAAAAGCAGTGCAAAAGCCTGGGACAGCGCACCCGACTCCCCGAAAACGTCACCTCCAAACTGGCCCTGCAGGAGTTGAAAGTTGTCAGTGGCTAAATGCTGTCATAAACTGGGTTTATCTGAACTATAATAGCACACCAGAGTTCGTCAATAGCTGGCTGAATGCCCTCAATGAACAGGCCAAGAAACAGCAGGTAGGTACTTGTATTTACATAATAGTAGCATAGTTTCGTGCATTGGTGTATAACACGATACATTGTATAAAGTGTGGTGTAGAAGGAGTGGTGGTCCCGGGAATGGAGGTCCTAGTTACAATGGTCCGACAGAATGATGGCGTACTTTCTACTTTCATGCACCGATTTAAAATGGTATACATTGTGTATACACTGTTGTATAAACACAATGACAGTGTGGCAGGAGTGGTGGTCCTAGGAATGCAGGTCCTAGTTGCAATGGTCTACACAGAATGATGACTATAATTTACAAGTATGACACTGTTGGGGGGGGGGTGATTTCAAAGTTGGTGTTAACATGGTGATAACAATGCATAAAGCATGTAAACACCGTGGTGTGGAAGGAGTTGTAGTCCTTGGAATGCAGGTCCTCATTGCAATAGTCAGCTCTTGTAAGGCTGCACATATATTTGATTTGTCATGGTTGCTATACATGTAGCCATAGGCTAGGCCTAGCCTAAACCCTTGTTGAACAATAAAACATACATATGTAATAAATAATTACAAACAAATAAAAAAATAATTGGACATAGATTCCTGGGAGGATTTGGATTCCTGTCACAGCGGCTATTATTTTCTTTGTCGTATACAATTTAGAGTAGTAATAGTAGGCCCAAACTCAGTGAATTCACCTCCGAGTCCCGTGAGTGCATCCGTGCTAATTGTGAATCATTGAATGTCTACCTGAATCAGCAAATAATCATGTGATTTAGGCCTACCGGTAGCTACTCTAGGCCCGTACTACATTGTATAGACCTAGTGTGTGTACAGTAGGCCTACTTTTATTTCAGCTTCAGCTGCTGGCGGTGTCAGCCGGTGCACAAATAGCAGGTTGTGCTTTTAATGTTATCATTATTACGGGTCCGTGGATTTGTTGTGACCAAATTCTCTTCCTGCAACATCTTTTAATTATCAATTATCAATTTTCAGCAAAATAATGAGAAAAACTAAACACAGCAGGTGACTTGAATTTACCAACAACAAGCAGTCAGTAGTTCCTGCTGACTGAAATGTGTGGGAAATGGCAGATGTGAAATGAATAATTGCTTCATTGAAAGGGGCTGTCATGGCTGTTCATTTTCGTCAATTGAGGAATCTGAGTTGTGATCCTTGAGAAAATGGAGAAAGCTATGAAGCTGCAAATTGCAGCGATTATTCTGTACAGCACAACAAATAATTCCTGCAATTTGCAAGTGCATAGCTTTTTCCCGTTTTCCAAAGGATCACAAATCTCAGATTCCTCAAGTGACGATTTACAAACAGCCCCTTTTCGAGTAGGCCTAGTAGAATGTTCAGAATTGCTGTCTTTTTGCATCTGAAGGGTCTTTGTCTTCATCCACAGTATCAAAATGTAAGCGTGAAAGTGCTGTTGAATGCAGGAACTTGTTGAATTGAATTCTCTACTTTCATCACAAACTGCTGTATGTTATGCCCAGAGGCACATCCCCTCAAAACATTGGCATTGTCATTGTCATCTCCGCCATCAAGACAATCAGGAGCTTCCTCAGTTCATTATGACGTGTATGATGATGATGAATTACAGCCACCCACCTGCAGCAGGTGTGTAAGCATGGTGAGGGGTGTTCCGCACTTCAAAATTAAATTCAACTTTGCCCAGGCCTAGACACCAGCCTAAAGTAGGCACATTGATTTACATGTACCCTACCAGATAAACAAAATCGAAATCGCTTTATATCTCAATCTTCTATAATCTCCTCGCACAGACATGACAGACAGAGAACATCAAGTTTAAAGATACAGTATAAAACAGGCTAAGGGGTCATCGGTGATTGATTCTTGTCTGCCTATGATTTCAATTGCCAAAATGCCATAAATAATTGTCATTGGTGACCTATATGTCATTTAGAACAATCATTTATGGCACTTGAGCAAACCCATCAACAAAGCTCAGACAGTGAAACAGTTAAGAAGGGGTTAATCCGAGTGCATCACCATGGCAAAATAGATTCTTTATTATTTCCTCACAAGTCGAGCAGTTTCTTGAACCGTTCCCACATAACCTGTTGTCGAATTTCGGTACACATCACAGTCGGCAGACTGATAAAATAGCTTTTGTTGTTGCCATGGTTACTTGCAGAAACGTTGCTGTTGGCAGTACATACCGAGACATTCCTGGCCTTGTCTGGAATTGGGAAATTTGGTTGACTATCGACGACGACGGCCGGGATTGCTGTCAAATCTGGATGCTACCATGGAGATGGTTGTTAACCATGTCAGACGATCGACAAATACTAAGTAAGGTCGACCTGTGGTGCAGTACGGTTCAATTCTTGACCCTGTCTGGCGTAAACCAGTAGCAGGAACCTCTGGTTTGTAGACGCAAGCTACGTCTCCTAAAATACTGAGTTGGAAGCCAAGTGCCAAAAACAGCACTATTAGCTCTATATGGAGTATTGAGCAAATACTTGTACAGCAGGAGGAAACTGGAGTGCCCAGACATCCAGAGAAAACCTGTCAACCCCTCTATCACTATGAAAATGGGTGCAACAGGGGTTGAACCAGCTAGGACCTGAGAAATCCCATATGGCCCCAACTGGATTCGAACCCAGGACCTGCTGCTTGCTGAGCGGACGTGATAACCACTCGGCTATGTGTCTTTCATGTGGCGCACAGGCAGCAAGTTTTTGGATTGGTTCAACTGTAAATCTCTGTTGAGACAACTCACAGTCACACTCCATGTCTTCATGCCTGCGCCGCCTCACACGCTCCCCATGTCGTGTCTCCAGTGTTTACACAGCGTCAGAAAGGAAGTGACTCTGACGTGCATATGGGAACTCCTCATTACTTTGTCTCCGGTTGCAAATGTCGGCTTTCACAACATTTCCTTCAGTCATTATCAGCTCATTGGATGGGACCATTTTAGCCAATTTGTCACATTCATGAACAGCTTGGATGTATACATGCAGTGGAATCTTCCTCAATGGACACCTCTGCCAGGAAGACACCTCTGTAAAATAGGACACCAAAGTTCAGTCCTAACCTGGTACAGTGGAATCTCTCCAAGCGGACACCTCTGCCTGGAGGACACCTCTCTATTTAAGGACACCAAAAACTAAAAACACATACCTGCGTTTCGTGCTCCGGTGCGGCAACCGTAGGGGTGTTTTTAAGTTGACTGACCCAATGCTGCTCGACGCATCATTTAGCCGGGTCAGTCGACTTTAAAAACACCCCTACCATTGCCGCACCGGAGCACGAATCGCATGTATGTGTTTTTAGCTTAAGTTCAGTCCCAACCTCAGTCATTTCTCTTGTGTTATCAGGACACCTCTCAATTAAGGACAAAACCGATCAGTGCCAATTTGTCCATGACCAACGCTGCATAGAAATTGGCGTGAATGGATTCTTAGCCTCATAGAGAGGTTCCACTGATGCCTATTTTCCTACACAAGCAGGCATGACCTGTCCTGCCCAGAAATCATGGAACAAATTGCAAACATGACATCTGCACAGTGCTAAGTGAGAGAAATCAGTGGCCCCTTTAGTGCTCACTGCTTCATCATCTGAAGATGAGTCGAAAATACCTGAACTGCTAGGAAATTGAGTAGCAAACAGATCAAATGGTCACTGGACAAGAATCAGTAGATGGTCGTACATGTACTTCCTTCCCCAGAGAAGAGCAATCCGTGAATCGCGACCAGGAGATTGCCTCACCAGAGCAGCGGGTAAAATGATGAATGAGGTATCCTCTGGCAATCTTCTCAATAACACATGCAGGAGGAGGCCGTCGGCTAATTGCTTTTTTCCCCAGGCGTTTCATAGTCATAAGAACATGCTGCTTATCCCTGGGGACAGGAAGGTCTGTTTTAGAGCTGACCGATGACCAGTCAGGCTTTCACATAAAATGCAGGCATCAGTGCTGCCAGGAGTCCCAAGGGGCGTATTCGAATCCTCGTTCTTGACCACACTCGTGCTGACCTAGTTCATGTAGTTGTTGACTCAACTCGAGAACGGCAGTCTCGAACACCGAGAACACAACCCGTCTCTGGCCAAGAACACTCCCCACTCAGCGGAGGGTTGAGAAGAACATGTTCTTGGCGCAAGTCAAGTTGCGTTCTCGTTTGAGACTGCATGCCATTCTCGAGTTGAGTCAACAACTACATGAACTAGGTCAGCAGGAGTGTGGTCAAGATCGAGGATTCGAATACGCCCAAGGAGTCTGGTACATGTACAAGGGGAAGGTGAAATCTCTCTAAAGACATCTTTCGAACTGACAGTAGGAGCAGTCAGCCGCACTCATCGTCAAAAGATGGCAGCAAAGTTCTAGCAGACCAATACAAAAGAAAATTCTCTTGATTGGTGCTCAATCAAGCATGAATGGGTCCGCTCGGCGCTTGGCATTGAATTGGGCCGTTGTGACACCTATTGGTCGGATGACTTACAGCTCCTATTGTTGTCCTTATTGTTGAGGTGTCCTTATTGTCTAGAAGTCAAAATGAGTAGAAACTGAACTTTGTGTCTTTAACAGAGAGGTGTCTTCCTGGCAGAGGTGTCCGCTAAGGGAGGTGGTTCCGCTGTACATTTCAGTTGACACCATACAAGCACAGCACTGTGTATGAGATCTATGGCATGTATGGTTACCAACCAGTTGATTAGGCAAGTTCTGAAAATCACCTGGGAAACCAAGATGGTGGCGGGTTTCTTCCATGCATTATTGGCATGTCTGGCGTGTTAATTTAGAAAGCGGATAAGGAAGGTCAAGTCTGGTCTGCCGATCTCCCC
>NMRB01000097.1:460740-484719 GCA_002633025.1 Notospermus geniculatus
CCCTTACCAAAAAGAGGCATATGCATCTCCAAGAGGCACTACATAAAACATGCATCAAACATCCCTCAAACATGCCCCTTTCCTGAGTCATGTGCATAATCCATGCACCCTTTTGATGCATGGTTTATGCAATATGCATAATCTATACCTTTTTAGTGCATAAAATGTGCCCCCCAACAAGTTGATTCAGGTGCATGTTTGACGAACATGCACGAAGTATGCATATAAAAGTTAGAATTATCTGCTGTGAGAGAAGAGTTTGAAGCATGTTTTATGCAATTGCATAAAGCATGCCCCCAACTCCAGGCCCAAGTGGAATTGGTCACTTCCATTGTTAACAACGACCACAACAGAAGGATTTAACTGCCATTTTCAAATGGCAAAATTTGTCATGTCTGTACTTTTCATGACAAAAATGTATTCCAGTGCCTCAATATTTGCACATTCTGTGGATCAACTATTTGATCAACCCCTATGGGACAGTTGTGGGGTAAGTTTCTGAAATATACTGCCAAATTTTGATAGATTTCTGTCATTTTAAAGGGATGAATCATTTGCAGTCTGATTTACCTGACACTGCAATAGGCTCTGCCTACCAGCCTACTACGATAAGGCTATGTAGGCCTACAAGCACTGCTCTCTAGGATTTTTGCATACCAAGGAGGTTACTTGTATGGGGGAGGGGGTAAGTTCCTCCAAAACACTTCCAAACTGAGCAGCACTGAGATGATCATGTGCAACATATACTAACAGAGCTAATTTATACACATGTATGTCGGTCTATAGAGATCTACTGTACACATTGCTCTCATTGTGTACACTAATTACTTACACAATGCCATGGTTATTAATAGAACTGCATAAAATATGCATATACTATGCATCAATCATGCCCCCCTCATAGGATTATCCAGTGCATCAAAAGTGCACGCATCATGCTTCAATCATGCCCCTTGGTCATGCACCATGCATGCTTCAAATAGGCATGTTTTAGGCACTTCATTTACATATTTGATAAGAGGATTAGCCATGCATAAAACATGCACCTTGCTATCTGCAACACAGGAAAACGTGTGTACATCATGTATGCCTCTTTCGTGCATGTGCATAAAACATGCACTCACTGTGTGGGGGGCACACTTTACGCATTGCACCTTTCATGCGTAAAACATGCCTACATTTCATGCTTATTTCCTGCATGGAATATGCATAAAACATGCTGCTTTTTGGTATCAAATGGTCACTGGACAAGAATCAGTTGACGGTGGTAGGCTACTTCCTTCCCCAGAGAAGGGCAATCCATGAATCGTCACCAGGAGATTGCCTCACCAGAGCAGCGGGTGAAATGATGAATGAGGTATCCTCTGGCAATCTTCTCAATAACACATGCAGGAGGAGGCTGTAGGCTAATTGCTTTTTTCCCCAGGCGTTTCATAGTCATAAGAACATGCTGCTTATCCCTGGGGACAGGAAGGTCTCTTAGAGCTGACCGATGACCAGTCAGGCTTTCACATAAAATGCAGGCATCAGTGCTGCCAGGAGTCCCAAGGGGCGTATTCGAATCCTCGTTCTTTGACCACACTCGTGCTGACCTAGTTCATGTAGTTGTTGACTCAACTCGAGAACGGCAGTCTCGAACACCGAGAACACTACCCGTGTTGGGTCAAGAACACTCCCCACTCAGCGGAGGGTTGAGAAGAACACGTTCTTGGCGCGAGTCGAGTTGCGTTCTCGTTCGAGACTGCCGTTCTCGAGTTGAGTCAGCAACTACATGAACTAGGTCAGCACGAGTGTGGTCAAGAACGAGGATTCGAATACGCCCCCGGAGTCCGGTACATCATGTACATGTACAAGGGGAAGGTGAAATCTCTCTAAAGACATCTTTCGAACTGACAGGAGCAGTCAGCCGCACTCATCGTCAAAAGATGGCAGCAAAGTTCTAGCGGACCAATACAGAAGAAAATTCTCTTGATTGGTGCTCAATCAAGCATGAATGGGTCCGCTTGGCATTGAAATGGGCCGTAGTGACACCTATTGGTCAAATGACTTACAGCTCCTATTGCTGTCCTTATTGTTAGGTGTCCTTATTGTCTAGAAGTCAAAATGAGTAGAAACTGAACTTTGTGTCTTTAACAGAGAGGTGTCTTCCTGGCAGAGGTGTCCGCTAAGGGAGGTGGTTCCGCTGTACATTTCAGTTGACACCATACAAGCACAGCACTGTGTATGAGATCTATGGTTACCAACCAGTTGATTAGGCAAGTTCTGAAAATCACCTGGGAAACCAAGATGGTGGCGGGTTTCTTCCATGCATTATTGGCATGTCTGGCGTGTTAATTTAGAAAGCGGATAAGGAAGGTCAAGTCTGGTCTGCCGATCTCCCCCCCCCCCCATAGCAGTACATTGTACCTCTCAGTTGAATTGTGGACATCTTTGGGACTGTCGAATGTTGTCCTTAATTGAGAGGTGTTTGCAGTGAATGCAGTGGTCAAATTGAATAGGCCTAGGAATGGGCAATTAGGGCCTTGATTTTGGTGTCCTTTGAGAGGTATCCTCTTGATAGACAGGGTTTGCATGTACATGTATCTCGGGTTGTGTAGCCTACCAGGCGAGCAAGCTGGCGCTCTAGGGCACCTTTAGCAACAGGACTGCAGTGACCAAGCACAGATTTCTCTGTTCCTATGTAGCTCCAGTTGGTGTGCTGAAAAAAATGTGCTGAATGTACATCTCTGCAGGTTGACAATAGTAGTGGACAGCAGAGAGTGGAGTATTAACTCAGATGACCAATGACGATCACCTGCAACAAGCACCTGATTTTGGTGGAGTGGATCACACATCCTGGCTAGAGGTGTCCGCCTAGCAGAGGTGTCCACTTAGAGAGGTTCTATACTGAAGTTTGACTTCAGTACACTCAAACAAGAAGCACTTGGCAATAAAAAATACACTCCACATGATGTATCCCGCTCTCCATATTTCCCCATTCGACGTTTTTCAATTTGCTCAAGTCATATCTGTTGATATGGCGGCTCAGTCAATACTTGGTCTACTTCTCAAGTGGATCATATTCTCGGAGCTGATCGTAGCAATTTCCATTAAAATACTTCCAGCAGCCCTCAGCATCCGCTAAATCGATACATTTGATGGGTCTCTGGTGATGGGTTGACCGTTTGTGATCGATCTGTCGCTATCTCGGTGTCGCAGCTGTCGAATCAAGGCGTCGATGAACCGACGTGATCGAGTAGCTAAATCAACGTTTCTGTGTATGCAAAGAGAATTATTGCTGCAGTATTGTTCTGTAGTTCTGTGATTACACATCAATAGGATTTTTGCTGTCAAGGGCACCTTGGGACCAACACAGATGCTGGCACTAGGCGTCCGTCACATGGGACAGTAAGCCGTGGTGCCTTGTACGTTGTGCCTTTACAAGGAAAGTAAAAGACCCCATCCAAGTGAGGAACATGAGTAGCTTGAGATGGCCTCTTCCATACTTACCAGGACCAATAATGCTATGACTTCGGCCCTGATGGAAAAATCTAATACAAAAACAGAATAGGTGGTGATTTGGCTAAATTATCTTCGGAAGTGAGTTTCATAATATGCTGACAAGAAATTAGCACTGAACAATTTCAAAGTTGGTGTTAACACAGTGTTATTTACAATGCATTAGCATTGTAAACACCGTGTTAACACAAACTTTGATATCACCGAAGTGTAAATTGCCCTGGTTTGTCTCGAAGATCCTGATGCTTTGCAGGATGTCCTGAGGTGTTCTTCAATTGTCCTTGACATAATAGGTGATGATTTAGGCTAAATTATCTGTATGTAGCTAATAATTAGTCTCATCAACTGATGATAAGAAATTAGCCCTGAATGATTGAGTGTGAATTGCCCTGGTAGCGTTACATAGTTAATTGCCCTTTCAACACAACTAACATGACTAAGTGAGGGACGGACACTGAATGCTAATGAAAAAAAAACAGCCTACGTGTACACCTCATCTTTTAGGTTTTCTGCACTCCTCCATCCATGTGCCAGTTCTCTCGTGAGTTTTGGCTTTCTATGGGCAATTCGGGTGTAGCTATACAGTACACTGCACAATTGACCTCCCTTCTGCACCGTGCAGCATCCGCAGCGTCATGTGCGTACCGTCCTCGTATCTTCCACGGACGTCGCACGGCGTCATGGAAGGCACATAGTGAAGACGTAACGTCATTCGCCCGTGGTGCAAGGAGGTCATGCAAAAGAGACGCGTGACGCACCCGTACNTAAAACTCGCGCCAGGCCCAGACGCCATCTGTTGACCAACCGCGGCGACTTCCACGAAGTAAAGCAGTTGTGGAGAGCGAGTAAACCGAAGGGAGGGCGATACACAACTGCGTAGGGAGTTTAACTGATGCCTAATGCGAGGGTCCGTGGGTTCGAATCCGGTAGGAAGCTACAATGTATGTCTTTCACCATTGAAACCCATTTCTATTTCATCAAAGAATTTTGGTGTTCTGTATTGAAGGGTGTCCTAAAAGGGAGGGTTATTCATACATCACAACAACAGATATCGCCCGAGTTCATTAATGCATAAAAATCACGCAACAACAATAAAAATCTCCCACCATTTGTGATGCCAGCCATTCTGTTGACGGATCACCGTAATTTGTGTGCTCGGTAGCATTTTTCTCCCATAATTCAATCCGCGTTATTGCCGCTTACAAGCTGTAGAATGGAGTCTTATGCGCTTGTGGCGGAATGCTTGAGTAATTTGGTTCTCCGTGTCAGATGACTGCGTGCCTGGAAAAGACAGTTGCGGCGCTCTCAACGGACCTCATTATCGTGTTAATCAGGTTTCGACGACAAAATCTGTCGGTGGAGTGTACACGCTATCGTGGATTTACGAAATGGTCGTTGTGGTGTTGTCATGATTATAGTAGACACAGATTAATCAGGCGGGAGTAGCAATTCACTTCGTGACATTTTACCACAGGTGGTGGTTGTCGGGGTGGGGCAGTGCAAACATCCAGGCCTGTCACCAATGTGGCATTGGGTTCAATCCCCACCTGTGACTTGAGCTGAAAGACATCATTAATACTAATGGACCGTGAAAACCTGACAGATAATATTTTTCGAAAATGACCCCCCCCCCAAAACCTGGCTACCAATATGCCTCAAGAAGTTCAGCTCTCATTTCATACATGTAGAATTAATCTCAAATCATTTTCTTTACAACACATCCTCTCCAGTCACATTTTTACAAACTTGAAAATGGCTCATCTCTTAAAAGCTTTTTATCTCTCTGCTAATAGTGCATAATAAACTTTAAACTATTAATATGATGACTGTTACTCGAGATGCTAGCTGACAAATCGCTAATTATATTGGCAACACCAGAGTGGGGTTCTCTGGTTACGTTGTCTTTGAATGCTAAATGGGAGACAGTAGACGTAATCAACTGTGTTGGTTTAGCTATCAGAAGAAGCATGCAGTGCAAGGAGATGAGTAGTCAAGGATTCAAGGAAACGTGGACATTTATATTTATATGACGTCACGTCTTCAGTGCGTGTGTTCATGGCACGGGGTGACATCCGCGGAAGGTACGAGGACGGTACGCGCATGACGCTGCATGTGGTACGCGGATGGTATGCGGCGTGGAAGTTGGTCAGTTGTGCAGCGTTCTGTAATGCACTAGCATCATGTACACATCACACTTATGTCATAATGATGAAGCTGATTCTGGCTAGTGTACCAAACATGACGTATAAGGGCGTATTCGTATCCTCGTTCTTGACCACACTCGTGCTGACCCAGTTCATGTAGTTGCTGACTCAACTCGAGAACGGCAGTCTCGAACGCCGAGAACGCAACACGAGTCGGGCCAAGAACGTGTTCTTCTCAACCCTCTGCTGAGTGGGGAGTGAGAACACGTTCTTGACCCAACACAAGTTGCGTTCTCGGTGTTCGAAACTGCCGTTCTCATGTTGAGTCAAGAACTGCATGAACTGCGTCAGCACGAGTGTGGTCAAGAACGACGAGGATTCCAATACGCCCAAAGCTAAGATGCTCCACGACCATACCAAGGCCCTGAGATGGGAGATTACAGCACCTACTGGCCCAGCCCTTTTGAACTACATTCCACTCTCGTTATACCGCCAGTGGCGGTATAGCGAGGGTATTGTTGTTGGCAATGTTGAAATGCCTTTGACCAAGGAAATCAATTGTCTGTGGCGGTATATCGAGGGGCGGTATAACGAGAGTGGACTGTATCTAAAACACTGGTAATTATTGGCACGTTTCAGGCATCATTTGGCACTGGTGTCATGTCAGTTTGACCCTAAGGTTCATGTACTGCTTAATCATGTGTCAATTTCAATCAACCTAATGTGTGGTTGGTCATTTATATTGTCCCGTTATGGGTAGTTACCAGCCTGTCACGGTGTACATATTTGTTGTCATATCACCTCGTAATGTTCATCATAATGACTTCGTGATGGATGGTTGAATGGGAGTTGGGCCATTTCAATCAGTGCTGGCTGTGTAAGTTCATTTCAAGCAGTGCTCGTTACATGCCTTTGTGGCGGTCTAGGAAAACCCATCGAATGTCACTCAACAAGGGCTGTCATTTTGCCTGTGTATTGATCTGCTACTGTTCTGTTACGTAGTACATTTCAGCTATTGAAATGTGCGGGTTCACCAAGGCCATTAACACTTCCCTGAAATGCGACATCCGACGGGTTTTCCCAGACTTCCTCACACATATCAATTGAGAAAACATTCCGAAGCTTAGTTATGTAGGAATGATGTAATTTTGAATTTTTTTCACCTCTGCTGATATCTATGGGAGTCCAGTAGTGCAACATGATATTTGGTGTTTTTTTGGTAAAACTTTTTTTTCAATTCATTGTACGATGACAGAAGATTGAAAAAGATGCGATCTGATTCAGCAAAAGTAGGTGCAAGTAACAACCGAGGAAAGGGTTAACAGCCTTACAACACAATAGCTGAAATGTACGTCACTGCAGGTTGACAATAGTAGTGGACAGCAGTGATAATAGTTGAGTAAACTGATGACCAGTGATGATCACCTGCGACAAGGGAAATGGCTGTCCCCCTCTCCCCCAGATGAAATTATTCCATCTCTTATTGCATGCAAGCAATAATTTTGAGATGATCCCTTGTACCTTCAAGGCAATTTTGAACATCTCGTCTCAATGTTACTCCACCATGATGTGACCATAGCAACAAATAGTCCCCGCGGTGTAAGTCGTGGTACGACAAATTCTCTTTCTTTCTTGTTATACTGATGTGCAAATAAGTTATTACGCGAGCAGTCTCTTGGGTTTCTGGGTGAATGAGATCGAGTAATTCATTAACCCCTTTACTGCCACGATACATTCAGTGAAAGTTGAAAAGAAGACGAAAAGATATCGAAATGCTATCAAAAGTATTCTTTGGAAAGCTCTCACTGAGCACTTTCCAATGAAGTGACAGGGTTTCTGTAACACCTCAAACACCATCACGTACATGTAGGTATTCTTTGGAAAACGCTCATTGAGCACTTTGTAATGAATACCTATATGACAGGATTTCCGTAACACCTCAAACACCATCACATAGGTATTCTTTGGAAAACACTCATTGAGCACTTTGTAATGAATACCTATGTGACAAGATTTCTGTAACACCTCCAACAGCATCACAGGTATTCTTTGGAAAACGCTCACTGAGCACTTTCTAAACGATTCTCTTTTTCTTTGTCAAGTTTGTGAAAGGGGTAAAGCGTCTACATCTTTCTTTGCTGTCTCTCATTGCAGGGTGCTGTTCAGGTCCGTTTTGACCGCATCCTCGCCGGAAGTCTCCCCCCAAGAGTCACAAATGTCCACACTGAGGCAGGGCCCACTGATAACTTTGTAAGTATACCTTCTCAGCAGATATTCCTACTCATGGCCAGAATGATCAGACATTTTAGCATAATTAATAGCTTTAGTTCCAAATAAAGCCTTTGTGCAACAAAGGGCAGGTATGATCAAGGCCTACATGTATGTCCTCCCCAGCGACTTTGTCCCGGTTTTCACAGACCCGGTTACAAAAAATGTTCTCAAATCTAGCAGCACACATTCAAATTCTATCCTAGTGGGATCATCTCATTGACATGCACTCCTGAGGCTGCAGCACATAAATTCATTCCGGCAAGATTGGAAATCGTTTCTTTTGAGCCATGTCCTGAACATAAAACTTGCAGAGATGAGATAGTACGCAGGTTAGAGCTCAGAGAAATGGCTCGCAGCTTCCTCCCATGGGGTTTTGGTCTCGCTCCTTGGCGTAAAATCTTGAATAAGGCCAAGAGTGGATGAAGAAGAGCAAGGAACTTCCCTCCCCTATTATGGAGCAGCTCGCAGAAATGACCTCCGCTTCACTGAGATTTCTGTACCGGTGTAACATCTATGAGGGTTTCCGTGTGAGAATATTCCCCCTCATTGAACAACCATGGTCTCTCAAGCTGTCTATTTCACTACGTTCCCAATACAAAGAAGGAAACACTGAAAATGGGGAACATTGACAGATGTTACACCAGCATTTGTGCAGAGGCTATTTGTCATTCACCATGGCTGCTTGAGGACATTCATTATGAAAGGAAACCTGACTAGGATGCTGCCGTGGCTTCTGAGGCGTATCTTACCCTGGAAATGCTTGAGGTCCATTCATGTCCCCATCATGATCAGTTGTCAAATGTGCCTGTCAGACTTGTCAGAAATCTGAGTGTGTAAGTGATGTTCAGATATGTCGCCATCAATGGATGATCCAGTTGTAACAAGTATTGCTTCCGTTCTCCATTGACAAAGAGTGAGGAAGCAGCTAACTTGCATTGTAACTTGACAACTGACACAGTTAAAGGTGCATATCCATGGGAGAGAATTTTGTCGTGCGAGTACGTTGGCTCTCAATGGGCAACTCAATTGCAAGCAGTAGTTTGTGTTACATGGTCTCAGCGTAAGCTGTGAGGGCACAATTAATGGTGAATTGCCCATTGTCAGCCAACTTCTGCGAGTTTTTAACTCTCACGTGGATAGGCGCCTTAGACATTTCTCCACGTGAGAGTTTTCTTGCACGAGCTTGCTCTCAATGGAGAATTTACCAGTGTTGGATTCCTCAAGCGGGCAGCACACCAGGCGATATCGCAAGTGATCTGATCACCACTGAGCAAAATCAGCTGTTGATGCCAGGTGTGCGCTGGACGGTGATGCGTGGAATCTCCTTGCCAGCAATGCTCGCCGTTTATCAAACAATACTGAAGCTGATATTGCCAAGTCTGTGGTGGCTGGTGAGAAAATCAGTGGCGACCAGATCGCTTGCGATATCGCCCGGTGTGCTGCTGGCTTTACGACTTACGCTGAAATCGATACACAAATGACTTGTAGTTTTCTGCGGGCCGTGTTTCCCATTGAGAGCCAACATGTGTGGGAAAATTCACACATGGAGTGCCTTTTATAAGAGGTATTCAAATAGATCTACATCAAGTGTTGCCAGCTCTGCTTCCATTCACGATTGACATATTTCTTATGCATCTAATCTGGTTGTGAATTTTCCAATGGATGCTGGGGCCTGGTGTTTCTTTCAGGGCAGTCTTGTGTCATGCTACCTGAACCAGGCGTGAAAGAACAGCAACTTTAGCCCTAGAGCTTGTGATTCAAAATCCTTGATATTGCATTACTCAGAGGAAACCAATTACAACTTAAAATCCTATGGGACCAAGGCTTTTCTGTCCTTCCACCTCTGGAATCTTTCATTGGATCATACTCTGAAGCAAGAACTAATCTTGGATTCTTTACAGCTCAAAGGCTTATTTCATTATGTTGCTTCGCGATGCTACCCTTGTAAAAACCAATATTTCTATAAATCAGATATAAAAATATGGCCGCCAGACAGCCATATTGGAAAACCTTTGATTGTAGTTTGCTCTGTTTTTAACTGGCTCTTCACTGAACTGTTCTCACTATAATAGTGCATCACAAAAGAAATCTTCGTGAGATCATCTATGCCAACCATGTCCCTGAGCTACAACCTTTGTGTGCTACCTCATCTCTCTGAGTTTTCCCTGCAACACGGCTCATGCAGCACAGACATGATTTCCCATTCCAGAGACATGGGGTCATATGAATAAAGACTAGTAAATGCTTTTACTTATATTTTGCAGTACAAATGCACTAAGCTGTGCTGTACAAATCAGAAGCAAAAGCATTTGCTAGCTTTTATTCATATCACCCATGAACTTGTGCTTCCCACTGAGACCTCAGAGACATGGAATTGTGTGCTTCCAGCTTAATGTGTGCTGCCAGCCCTATGTGTTCTGCCAGTCCAGTGTGTGCTGCCAGCCCTATGTTTGCTGCCAGTTCAATGTGTGATGCCAGCCCAACGTGTGCTGCCAGCCCTATGTGTGCTACCAGCCCTGTGTGTGATGCCAGCCCTATATGTGTGCTGCCGGCCCTATTTGTGATGCCAGCCCTATATGTGTGCTGCCAGCCCTATATGTGTGCTGCCGGCCCTATGTGTGCTGCCGGCCCTATGTGTGCTGCCAGTCCTATGTGTAATGCCAGTCCTATGTGTAATGCCAGCCCTATCATGCTATGTGTGTTGCCAGCCCTATGTGTGCTACCAGCAATATGTGTGCTACCAGCCCTATGTGTGCTGCCAGCCCTTTGTGTGCTGCTTGCCATATGTGTGCTGCTGGCGCAATGTATGCTGCCAGCCCTATGTGTGCTGCAAACCCTGTGTGTGCTGCCAGCCTTAGGGACCTTGTCCAAATTTCGCACACATTCGCGCCGTGCGAATTACAGGCGAATATTTTCGCATGTGCCGCTGCGAATGGGCACACACGAATTCGTTCGGTTGCGATTTCAGTGCGATTATATTCGCACGTTGTGTCCGAATTTGAAATTCGCGCCGGCTGTCGGTCATGTTTTGTGGGCGAATGTGAGGCGATTTCTGTGCGATTCTGTTGCGAATTTGGGGCGAAATATTCACTGCGCGAATATCTTCAGCATCTCTCGATGCGGCAGCAGCAATGCATGCACGTTTTTATCCGGCGGTTTTTATTGTGTGGATAGGCCTACTTGATTGAATATGATCATTATTGCTTTTGGGGAGAAAAGAGAACCAACAAAGTCATGAAGTTGGCGTCAGGCCAGATTCACCGTCATGATGGATGTTCGCCGATGTAAACATTAAAATTAGGCCACAATCTTTGCTCAGTAAACATCGTTTTTTTCACCGAAACTCACAACTCTTATCAACAAATGAATACAATCTTTTATGAACAGGCCTTGATTCGTGAAAAACGATCAAATTGACTGAGATTTTGACGGTTTTAATCAGGTTCCCCTCATCTCGGTAAGATTTCCATCCCATAATATGGCTATGAAATTTGCATACGGCAGGTTGATGAGTCGGCCTACTTCCCGACTTTCTTGACAATGTGTTCATGAATGAATCGAAATTTTATCGCGAGGAAATAAACGTTGGATTTGTTTATTTACTATAGATGCCCCAAAGTTGCTAAATCAGCATGCAAGCAGAGCATATAGCGCCCCGCACGTGGCATTTATTCTAATTTGAGCTGTCACTCAAACCGGCCAGCTGACTTCAAAATGGTGTCACGCTCATTGTTGATGTCCGTCGGCTTGTGAGTCATGTGTAATCGATAAAATCTACACACCTCGATGCCAGAAAGATTTGGAAATCAGGTGAATAAAAGTTTGCTTACTGAGGAATCAAGTCCTTACACACCAACTTTGTCCCATATCGATAAGTGAGTTCATGAAGGGCTGTTTGTTGCGAGATGAAAACTTTTTCGTGCATCGGTGAAATGGCCGAAAACGAGGTCGTCAGGTCCGGTGTGATATTCGCACATGTCGCGTTGTATGATCATGCTTGCGAACTTGAGGCGATTTCAAGGCGAATATTAGGCGATTTGGGGGCGAATAATGACGTAGGTCACAAAATTCGCACCGCCAGACTGGGCTGTGCGAATATTTGCAAAGGGCGAATTTGAGGCGAAATTTTGCTGTGCGATTTTATACAAATTCGCAACAATTTCGGACAGGCTAAATTCGCCCAGAATTCGCATGGCGCGAATGTGTGCGAAATTTGGACAAGGTCCCTTATGTGTGCTGCCAGTCCTGTGTGTTGCCAGCCCTATGTGTGCTGCCGGCCCAATGTGTGCTGCCAGCCCTATATGTGCTGCCAGGAGTGTATGCAGTGAGATCATCACACAGTCACCGACATGAATTTGTATGCACACTGCCAGCTTTAGATTATTGCCCATATTAGTGATCTCAACAACCGTAGATCAAAGTGGTCGAATCTTCGACCTGACCACTCCTTGAATTACGTCCTCTCTCACAACCCTACGGCACTTTACATTGATCAGTTGTACGGTTTGCCGGTACACGTACCGCTGAGTGTGATGTAAGGTATGGTGTGAGCCAATCAATACGCAACACTGATTGTCGAGTGTGGCGAACTAACTGTCATTTCATTTACCTCGTAGTCGTGGAGCATGCAGAGGTCATCAATATGTCGGCTTACATCATGTCACATAAATTGAAATACGAGATGTTTAAAGGGAGTTTTTTTGCCTGATGTGCAAGAGCGGAAAGTGGAATCATGTAAAATCTGAGGCTATAAATAATCCAATTGAACAATTAGAAACCTCCAAAATATGAGGTGGTCACAAGGCTCGTCTTTGCCCTGTGTACAGCGTAAGGGATGTCATTGCTGTATTTCCCCATGTTTTCAAGGTCTGATGGGCCTTTTATTCACAGCGCCGCCTGGTGAGCCGCAAGTTCCCCATTCCCAGTGTACCACTCTGATGCATCGAGGCGTTTTGCTCTACGCCTCGCATCCCTGAATACAGGGATTAAGATACCTCATTTAGCTTACAAAATGGATGAGCTCATCTTGAGAAGATGGTGATGGTGGATAACTCGGATTTTGTATTCATTAGACTAATTTAATGAGATCACTATTCTTGATCAGCTAATTGCTTCAATCAATGATAACGCAATCTGGTGGAGAATAATTCGTTGGTTTTAAATCTTATTCAAGGAATTACGAGGAATAAATCATGTCTCAGAGACTTAAAGGGACTGTAGAGGCAGACTCCTCCTCGGCATTTTGATTTTATACTGACCGATTGGCATGAGAATCTAACTCTGACATGTATAGACCGTTCTCAAATTGACGTAAACGACAAAGATCTGTGCACTTCCGCCAAAGTCTCAACCACAACATCGGTCTGAAACTGAATGACATGACACAGAGAACCCCACGACAGTCACTTCGAAGACGTTGCGTCAGAGGCGGCCATCGCTGAACCATGGTTTGCGTCACGTCACCCGGTTTCAGATTGACGTTCTGGTTGCGATTTTGGCAGAAGAGTGCAGATCTGCGAATTCGAGAATCGTCTATCATGTCAATTGCAGGTAAAATACACTAAAATGATCAACACGTGAGCCCAAATCCATCGGTTGTCTGTCCCAGGGATCACTCTCTGTGGGTTTATCCCATTGGTTTCCAGTCACTTTGGTACCACTAATCTGATCAGGCCAGTGCAACCAAATGTGGTACATAAGGCCCCTATTACATAGAAGTATACGGTATACGAAAACGCCGGGTAACAATAGCTTCACGGTTGTGAATCCTCGGGAAGCCTTTGTTATCTGGCGTTTTCGTATACGGTATACTTCTGTGTAATAGGGGCCTGACGCGCCTTGGACATGTTGGATCTGGGTTAGTAGCACCAAATTTGGTGTAAATGTACCCCTTCACCTGCTGGAGCTTGTAACACCAAATTTGATACACATGTACCCCTAGATGATTTCATTTCATGTCCTCCTTTTCAGACCCTCCATGGCTCCCTGGACGCATCTGAACTTGGATTCCAAATCCTGGTTTCCAAACAAACTGCCACCGAAGTCCAGCTCACAAACTGTGATATTAACGTGCAACTGCTTCGAGGGGAGGTGAGTTCTTAATTAATATAATTAACCAAGATGCATCCAGTTAATTAGTAGGTTGTGATCTCATTACTTACCAAAAAGTGTACAGAGTGTCTCTTAAGCCAGCTGCACACCAGGCGATATCACAAGCGATCTCATCGCCAGCGAGCAAAATCGGCTGTTGACACCAGGGTGCGCTGGACAGCGATGTGTAGAATCCTCTTGCTAGTGGTGCTTGCCCAGTGTCGAAAATTTGCGAAATTCGCAAACGACTTTACTTTTACTGTCAAAATTGCAATGGGTGAGTAACAGCGAGTCGAGTGGTGACACCTAGGGTGCATGAAGGTGATTTTCCAGCGATATGTGTACCATGCTTGATTGCTGACCTGAAGGCCATGGAAATGGGCAAAACATACCTGGAAAATTGATTACGTCCGTTCCTGTATGTGAAAAAAAACATGTTTTGTAAACAGCATATAAAAGACACTCTGTAGTAATGCCTGCTTAAAAAAAGTGTGGCATGTTGCATGTGACTTTAGAGTACTCCAGAAAATGCCAACTTTGTGACTTGTTTGGTAAAAAAGGCTTATCAAGGGAAGTATCAGGTTTCTTAAAGGGTGGATGCATCAATCTTATGATTCAACAGGATGTCCCAAAAAAGTGTCCCTGAAAGGCCTTAAGATCCAGTGGGGACCAGGTTTAGCTCAGTTGAACATCACACAACCTGTGCCGACTGCACAGAAAGTGCGATAGTGCTTTCGTTCGGTGATTTAGTTAATGGGAAAATGCGTTTAACTGCCCGATGGGCACCAGTACCACTGTCGGACTTTCTGTGCGGTCGGCCCTGATCTGTAGCAAATATGGAAGGACACTTTTTGGGACACCCTATCGAAAGGTATCCCTGTTCTTCTTTGATACACCCTGTAGAAGAGTTGCTCTGTTTTGGACTGCTTTTTTCTGACGTCATGTCAGATTTGTCGCTCAAGTTTACTAACTTTTCATCTTTTTATTATTTGCTTTCTTGTGGATGACAGATTCAGGCAAGGGTACGGTTTGTGTTTTTTGCATGTAGATGTGCATCTCGGCGTGAAAATGATATGGGAACTGTCTAACTGGAATACTGTCCTCCAATGTTAAATGGCCGTATCTCCACAAGAGATCAGTGATGGTCAAATATCTTGCACTTCAAACTCAGTGATGTGCCTATGCCGGGTGGCAGTGCGCGCGGTTTTGCCCGCCAACAATCAAACTCACCACCACCACCACCACCCAGCACTCAGTGGAATTGTTGTTTCCACCCACCAGTATAGCCAGGAATCCTTGTTAAGTTCAAGAAAATTTGTGGCAGAGTACATTTACCTGCCGTACCACCCGTTATCTAGCTTTTTCTGGCACATCCATGCCAACTCCTTCGTAATGTTGAGTATAGGCTATAACTCAATACATACTACAATGCATCCTCCCACAGCAGGGTTTTCGTCTTGCTCCTCTTCATACACTTGCAGACAAAAGTTATGTGAGTGGATAGAAGAGAGTGAGGTAAAAACCCCTGCTGTGGGAGGATGGATTCGATGTACATGTAGTTGGTAGTACAAGATAGAGGATACAAGGTGGGAGCATGTTGAACTAAAGTAACAGCCAGAATAGTATTACTTGAATCGACCATCTTCCCACCCCACTGATCACAAGTGGTGATACTGCCTTTTACCATTGGAAGACGGAGTAGTGTTGCTGTGTATTTGTGCCTTCTCAGGACTTTCGTGAAAACTGCAAGCAGGCCATTTCCACTATGGCAGTTTCTGCTACTTTTTACAGTGATCACGGTGATGGTTAGCATAACATTTTGCGTGATAATGGGGAACGAACGCGCATTAACCTTTTAATCCGACAGGTTGGTGCTGTGAGCGATTGTACGGCAAACGTCAGAAACGGAGCAAAGCAATGCAATGTCCTCACGTCAAGACATCCTTGACGCAGTGCAACACGGACTGAGACGTCGAAAAAGGTACAGCTGCTCACAACGCCTCCTAGTGGCGGTAGTTCTGCAGGTTCCTCATTATCATAATGTGCCTGTGAAAACCACACCATGCCCTCACTACAAACAACGACGGAAAACTCTGTAGAGGAAACAGGCCCTTAGAGAAAAGGCCTTGCTGTCTGTGCTAGCTTCAAGTGCATGGACTTCAGCTCAGCGCTGAGAGGGTGAATTCGTACCTGGTAGATTATTGCATGTCATAAACTTGACGTAAACAAGTGAACTCGCTACAAAAACATTTACCTTATCATCGGATGTATCTTTTCTGAGTGGGTTTTTCAAACAAACAGGCTCCAGGGAACGAATGGCTGTGAGATTTTCTAAGTATCAATACTCAGGTTACATGTTGTAAGATCATGTTGCTTTTTGATATTGATGTCAGCCCCTGCGCTTTGACCCTTCATATCTGTATGTTCTGAGATAATAATGGTAGAGTGGACCTCCCTATTGCGGACACCTCCGCCAGAGGACATCTCTCTTTAAAGACCACTCATTAGTTCAGTCCGATTGGTCATCTCTTTTCATTTTGACCTCTACCAGGACACGTCTCAATTAAGTCAGTATTTTGGCATTTCAAGGTGTCCTTAATAGAGGGGTTCCACTTATTGGGATATACAGTGGAACGTCCAGACACCTCTGCCAGGACGACACCTCTCTATTAAGGACACCAAAGTTCAGTCCTGATCTGGTTGTTCCTTTTTATTTTGACCTCTGTAATCAGGACACCTCTCAATTAAGGGCAGCATTTGTCAGTCCCAGAGGTGTCCTTAATAGAGAGGTTGTACTATGGAACCTCTCTATTAAGGACATGTTCATGACTGACGGGTGTTGTCCTAAACTGAGAGGTGTCCTGATTTACAGAGGTCAAAATGAATAGTAATGACCAGTTTGAGGTTGAACATCAGTGTTCTTAATAAAGAGGTTTGCGACTAGTAGAAGTGTCCACTGAGGGATGTTCCCCCCGAACAGAATATGATATTTTATTAAAGTGTGACCAATGACATTTAAATCGCAAGCCTACCGAGGCTGAGGAGGCAGATTTTCTTTACAATTTTAATGCTACCGGTATAGATGTTTGGTGAGCCCTGGATGGAGAAAGAAGGGAAGACAAGTTAACACCTAACTGCTTCGCTTCAGTAAATATAGATATTGGCTGATATTCATAGAATGTAGCAAATGCTTTTACCTCAGGTTTTGCAGTACATTTACATTGGACCTCGCTGTGCAAATCTTAAGTATAAGCATTTGCTAACTTCATGAGTATCAGCCATTGAGCTGAGAACCAAGCCCTAAATACAGCATTGTTGTCTCTATGTACAGCAGGAGGAAACCAGAGTGCCCGGAGAAAATTTGCACTGTCAAAGAGAGTTGCCTTCTCTAATCACATGAAGAATGGCTCCAACCAGGGATCGAACCTGGAGCCTCTGTGGTGATAGGTCTGATGCCTCCCTGCACCACTCTGACAGCTTTGCTTCCTATTATCCTTGATGTTCTTGTAGGGTTAGGATGCTTGGTAAAACAGGAGCATGTTACACTGGGGATGGAACCCAGAACCTCAGTAATGGCAGGCTCTGATGGTTCCACTTTGCCGTTCTGACAGCCAACTCTGATTGGCTTTTACTTCAGTCATACTTGATGTACCGGTATGTGTGGGATGCTTTGTAAAATATGAGCGTGTTAGACTGGGGACTGAACCCAGAACCTCAGACCTCAGTAGTGGGAGGCCCTGATGCTTCCACTTCACCACTCTGACGGCTTTGCTTCAGTTGTTGTTAGTGTTGGGGTGCTTGGTAAACTTGAGCGTGTTAAACATGTTAAATCTCTCGTGTACCTACTTGCTTCTGGTTGCGGAACGCAGAGACACATGAGAACTAGAAGGTAGCTTGGTGCATCTTGTGGTACCTGAGGTTGTGGTATATGGCAAGCATGTGTGGAATTACATTTACCACGGATTGTATCAGAGTGTTAGTCATCGGATTGATATATGGAGAATATGAAGGACGAGATGAAAAATTCTGCAGAAGAATTTAACAAATTGGTTCATTCATCATATCTTTGTAGAAAAGTCGAAAGGCGTTGCTCCAAGTATGAGTTTTCTCCAAGTTGGCTCTCAATGGGCAATTCACTTTGTTGGTTCCACTGGCATTTGCTGATGATACAAATGACTGCCCGAGTTTTCTACAGCTGAGTTGCCCATTGAGAGTCAAGTTGAAAGCTAACTCAAAAGGAAAACTCAGATAGAAGGGCACCTCACCAGTGGATTATTGGGGACTTTTGGCAAGGTCGATCCGTATCACGTATGACATATGACTTAATAGAAAATGCATTAGCTCGATTCGTCATACGTGACATGGATCAACGATACGAGCCTTGCCAAAAGTCCCTATTATTCCAAACTGTGTAGGACTTGTTGAGCTGTAAGCAGACTGGTTCCCTATTCATTCACTGTGCTGAACCATAGGGATGGGAGATGAAACCAGTCAACTTGTTGGACTTGTGGATCTGTTAGCAGACTGCTTCTCTATCATTTCACTGTGCTTAAATCATGTGGATGGGAGATGAAACCAGTCATTGGATTTCCAAGTCCTATGGCAGTTTTATGAATATGCATAATATTGGCACAACCAGAAATTTTTTTACCAGGTCAGATTTGAATCCGGATCTAAGTATCGGGGATAAATTACGTAGAAAATACTACTACATGTATTATGAAAATTGAGAAGTGGGCAACAGTTACGAGTGGAAATCACGGATCGCAACGAAAAATATGATGCAATTGTACGACTGATTTTGTACAAACATACGATGATCATTATCATTTTTGCCCGCTGACAAGTATGTCAAATCGTGGTCATGATTGTGTGATAAAGAGCTGGGTCATCATATCAAGTGCTTTTATGTGTTCATTTCCACAATAAAGTTCACTTGATAAATATCCATGTATTGCTCCGTCAAGCACAGAATTTTTTTCTGGTATTGATTCGCGTGTTGGTTTCAAGGGTCCTGTGCTACTGCAGTATTTGTATTTTACATTTTTCCGCCAGGGCCGACCAAAGCATTATTGGCCCTGGTATTAACTAGGGAAGAGGTCGTCTCAAGCTACTCATGTTCCACACATGGATGGGTCTGTTACCTGCCCTTGTAAAGGCACAAGGTACAAGGCACCACGGCTCGCTGTCCCATGCGACGGACGTGAAGAGCAAGGGATGATCCCATGTGGCCCAGGCTGGATTCGAACCTGGGACCTGCCGCTTGCTAAGCAGACGTAATAACCACTAGGATCAAGGCTACGTGCAGTTTATTGGTGCACAGAACGGAAGACTGTTCAAATACGTCAAATTTGGCAAGTGTTTGGCACTTCAAAGAGTCTGATATAGCATAACATGCCATTCTTTCTCCTTTCAGCTGAGTGTACAAACAGTTTTTGCCAAAGATGAAGTCCATTTGTTTGTCAAATTCGAGGGGATGCCCGAAATCGCCCTGCTGGTCAAACCACATCAAAAAGCTGAGGTAACATTTAAAATGTCGATGAAATATGCCATTCTGGCTTACCTTCGGTGCTGCCATCTACACTAAGCTGTGAGGCTGTACCCTTGAAATTTTTGGATGGAAACGTGCAGAAATCACTTAAATTGGTGACTTTGGGTTGTACGGTAGTACCTCCCAGAGTGGACACCTCTGCCAGGAGGACACCTCTCTATTAAGTACAGCAGAGTCCCCAGTTGGTCATGTCTGTCCATTTCAAGTCGCGACCTCTGTTTTGAGGACACCTCTCAAATAAGGACAGCAATTGGCAGTCCCAAAGGTGTCCTTAATAGAGAGGTTCCACTGTGCTATAGACAAATCCCAAATTGGCGTAAACGGGAAAGATCTGCGCACTTCCGCCGAAATAGCAACAAGAACCTCGGTCTGAAACTGAATGACGTGACGCAGAGAACCGCACGACAGTGACTTGGACGACGTTACGTCAGAGTTGACCATTGCTGAATCACGGATTGCGTCACGTCAGCTGGTTTCAGACCGAGGTTCTTGTTGCTATTTCGGCGGAAGTGCGCAGAACTTGAAATTTGGGATTTGTCTATATAAGGACAGATATCACCACGGAGAGAATGGCACCCTTGCCAGAGGTGGAAATCTTTGATATGAGATTCTGTTCAGTTCTGCCACTTGTCCTTAGATGGAGCAGCAATCAGTCACCCATTCAAAGCATTTTGACTTGATGGAAAAGATCATTAGCAGAAAGTTATGGCTACCAACTCTGTTAATTTGATTTAAGGGTTAAATCTTTTGATACATATGCCGTGTTCACACTAGGGTTTTATATCGAATCGAATTCGCAATAAAGGCCTATTCCGATATAACGCGTCACACTCAATTCGAAATAGATCACTTTTATATCGATTTAACCAAACCGGTATTTGAATCGGTTTCGATTCGCATTAGCCAAATCGAAATAGTTATGTACTGCACAGTGTACATTCAATGTAGGCCTAACGTCATGACGTAGTTTATTTCGGGTTGAGTGTGACGCGTTTTGTTTCGAATCGAAATCGGTTTAGTTGTAGTGTGACCGGACCCGACGTAACCAAATCGATTTCCGTATTTCGATTTACGGAAACCGATTTCGATGCGAAATAGGTGTGAACGCAGCAATAGTGAAACACAAACGTAAACAGCGAAATAGCTTTGTTCAGGCATTGTGTAAATAACAACGTACAAAACGTTAAAAGTTCATCACCTGTTGCATGCATTGTTTAATCCAACCTGTTACATGCCCAGGCCAGTTTTCTATCGACCCAGCAGCTGGTCTGGAGTATTGTTCGGCGGTAGTATCACGTTCACAGCCTTCTCAAATATAACTTTTTGAGTAGGAGGCTATCAGCTTAGAAAAGAAGGCCGAGCTTTCCGCTATGGCAAATTTTATAAAATAGCAGATATAAGATTTTCGATGGCGTTTTACGGCACTTTTGAGGTTATAATATGGACGTCTAAGGTGAATTATCTGACTCAGGAGTGTCATTTTATGCCATAAAATTTTGAATTTTTAGTACGCGGCGCCACCAGTGCCCATAGGCGGCACGAACACTGCCTGGAGATGGCTGTTTTTGGAACAAAATTTGACAGAGGAAGCATTGGCATTTTTAATTTCATATTCTCTCAGTCGAATCTTATGTGTGGTGGTCTAGGAAAACCCGTCGGTGGATTTGCTGAATGATCAACAAGGGCTGTCAGATTGCCTGTGCATTGATCCAGCCTACTAGGCCTACTGTTTACCTGTTACGTAGTACATCTCAGCCATTGAAATGTGCGGGTTCGCCAAGGCCATTAACACTCAAATGCGACATCCGCCGGGTTTTCCTAGACCGCCACACTTATATTTTGGTCTAATTTTTTTTGCGTTTTAGGGTAGCATTGATGTCTCCATGATAGAGGAGAAAGTGAAGACTGCCCTATCAGCATCTGTCTGCCACTTCCGTCTCAATTCATCTCAAGTAGATGGACCAATGGGCTCTGCCAGGGTGAATGACAGTTTCGCTCGGGCCCAGAACCATGTGCCTGTAAGTATTCGAGAATGTCCTAACTAAAACCACATTGAGAATAAAGACGTTGTTGGAGCTAAGTAATTTTTGCAACGTTTCAACCCCTTAACTGGGTGCGGCGTACTATTACATCATTACAAAATCCGAGGAACCCCCGAAAAAAAACAGAGGATCGCAGCTTGTGTTAGGCGTAATAGTACGTCTTGCAAGGAAATGGCGCCTCACAATGCATAGGACGTTATATCACGTCCAGAACCTTATGTTTCAGATACTTTTTTTGGAGAATTTTTTTAAGAAAGAAAAAATTACACAGTTAAGGGGTTAAAGTCCTACCCTTCATTCTAAGGCTCCATGCCAGAAAATGATGATATAAATTGCAGTGGTAAGGTGGATCAGGCCTTATGAGGGATTGTCCCTTCTGAAGAAATTATTATCCCCTTTTACGTATGAGGGCTGATTTGGTTTTCTGGGCCAAGTCTGTTGCTAGCGATCTTCAGCGCTCGACAGAATGATGCTAGATTCTTGGTCTTGGCATGGATGGGACACGTGACTTCTTCCATCCAGGGTTTGCATTTTTTGCACCAGCTCTGGCAGGAGTTCAAACCTCATAGCTATAATCATCTCACATCTTGAAACAGCTTAAAAAAATAAAATTTCAGTTAAATTGAGTATAGAGCTCTTGCAAATGACGTCACAAGCCGCCATACTGGGGGGGGGGGGGGGCANCATGTGCAGAGGTGCAGCGAAATGAGCCGTGCATGCCCCAATGGCGTTACGTAAAAGAATGGCGTGGCGCAGTTCATGCAAGTCACGTCACGGTCGGCTCACACCTCTGCGCCCTGTGCCCTTCAGCATGGCCGCCAGGATGACGTCATTGCAAGGCCTCTATTTAGAGTGCGTTGGGTGGATCTTGATGTGAAGCTCAAAAGAATCGTGCATCTAGAAACTTCAAACTTGATGTAAAGGTACCTTCCTTCAGTGCTAAACTACCGTAGGTCAAATTAGATGGCAGTAGGCCTCTTTGAAACCATCTGAGGCCTCTTTGAAACCATCTGAGGCCTGTGTTAACGTGATTCGACCAAGGATTGCTCATAGTTCTTACATCGGTACCTTTGTTACCAAGGTGTGGTCTGCTGAGACATTTAAAAAAGCAGTGTGCTTGACTACCTAAACATTAAACTTCCAGCCCCAGGTGAGTGCATGGTACATGGACCATTTCACAATTTCATTCACAGCTGCCTCACAACTTGTAGAAAAAACTGTCAAATTTTAAGTCACTAAACTTAACACGTTTCACGGCACTTTTCCATTATATTGGCGTCGCAAAATCCTTGCTTAGTCAACCACGGAAGATAATTTCTTCATTTAATTTATGTCACGGTCCGTTATTTTCAAGTTATTTATTATAATTTATGTTCAAGTTGCATGACTGCATGCCGTATGTCTTGCCTATTTTCTGTTGCTAGGAGGACCAATTAAAAACTAGCACCGAACCCGCTACCAAGGGTGTCGACCCGGACGGGCCGAAAAAAATATCCACTGATCACTTGGAAAATTTGCATGCCACTCCACCGCCGACAAAAATGATCGAACAACCTCGTACTTTGGTGTCGGAGGATTCAAAAATTGGTGATAGTTCGCTCACTTTTCAACCAATTCGAGACGAGGTCCAGACCGAGACCAAGGACCAGTTAAACGAGGTGACTAGTGCTTTGGATGGTCAGGCCGATGAGCCTGAGATTGTTAACGAATTAGTTTGCTTAACGAAGAGTCGGCCTCCTGATTTAGAATTAGTTGAAGTGAGTATGTGTTGTAGAGAGGTGAAGATGTCTGCATGGAATCTGGTGCTTTGTCTTAGACTGGTTCCTGTCTTTGCCACTCCACTACCATGGCGCTACTGTACATTCTAGTTCATACATGTTGTGGAATGGACAGTTAACGCTACAGGAGTGGAACGGCGAAGACGGGAACCAGTCTGGCTTTATATTTCTGAATCAGTACTGCCATTCTAAAGGTGCTTCCCCCGTATGACAGTTTTCTTGTGCAAGTTGGTTCTCTATGGGCAACTGGGCCGTAAAAAGCTATGGTCAGTCATTTGTGTCATTGGTCTTAAAGGAGTTAGACGCCGAAGTTGTAAACACTCACTCACTGGTTCTCTATCCACGGACGCCTGCGGTGCTGCCACCTATTGTCGGTGATATGTACTGACGTGAATATCGTGAGTGAGTTGCATCGGACCGGGAACCAGTCTAACGATCACATGTGCTGCCACCTGCATGAAGGAATAATACTAGTTTGCCGACCATATTTGTAAACAAACCAGCTTGTTTACAACTTCGGCGTGTTAAGCCAGCAGCACACCAGGTGATATTGCACGTGATATCTACCGTAATCGCCACCGATCTTTTCACCAGCCACTGCAGAC
>NMRB01000097.1:485012-518705 GCA_002633025.1 Notospermus geniculatus
GTTTGATATTGGGCAATGATCGCTGGCGAGAAGAATCTGGATCGCTGTCCAACGCACACCTGCTGATTTTGCTCAATGGCGATAAGATCACTTGCGATATTGTCTGGTGTGCTGCTGGCTTAAATGTAGGTTGGAGGGAAACCCACTTGCATGAGAAAACCGTCACATTGAGGAAGGTCTTAAAATCAGTCACAACGCTTCTTGTGAAGTTTAATGTGTCTTCGGGAACAGTCATTGTTGCTTTTGGAAAAGTTGTGAACTGTCGCAATTGTTGCTTGATCTGAGACTTATCAAAACACAGAACTGGTGTCTGTTTCATGAAGCGACTTTAAGTTAATGGTGCATTAACCTTTAACCAAAAGGAAAATGCATTGAAGTTAATGACACCATCAGCTTGAAGTCACTTTAAGAAATAGGCCCCTGCTTCGGTGGTGATATTACGAACGCTCCGCAAACTTGTCCAGATTGCGGTGTGGTTTTCAGATGCAGCCTTTTTATGGAGGCAATGGCAGAAATTAGCAAAGATTACTGCTGAATGCAGCATGAAACACACAAATGTAGAGGAGTTCATTAGCGAGTGGTCACCAAGGCCCGGTTACACCTACGACAATGATTAACAATGATTAACCTATTGTCACGTGTGGAACATCCTCTCACCCAGGGTCTTCTCACCCGGGCTCCCCTTCTCGTGCTTGGTTCAGACATTGAGGGAGGGTACGACCGTAAATGACCTGAGATTCTCAGGATGCTTATGGAAGAATCATCACTAAACGTCGTCATAGACCTAACTGGGCCGTTGTGAAAACTCTCTCTATCATCAAGCCTATTCCATGCAGACAATAACACGCTGTAAATAGATCCTTAGTTGTGTAGTACCTCATCTCCTAATCCCCTATCTGGCCTCTCCCGTTGCCCGTTTATATATCTAGTTTATCTGGAACAAGAAAACTAAATTGAAGCAGTGTACCATGGTACTTGCACTGATCATTAGACACAAATCTCTAATATCTGGTTCTATTTAACTGTTATATTTATAGTTTTGTCTTTTTTCTTTTGTTTTTAAGGCCCTACGAGTTGAACACAAAAATATCACTGGTTACAAAACTGATGTTGAAGAAAGTCATAATGCTTGCTTAGTTCTTGATTTTAAAACAAACTCAGAACAAGGGGAGTCATTTAAGAAGGGAGTAGATAGGGAAGGATTTGGGAATGATGTAATGATCGCTAAAATTGCTAAAGTTAGTCCAAAAAACTTGAATTTAAGCGATACTTCAAGTGTAGATGAGGTGTATGAGGATGATGTTTTTGAAGTGGTTCATTTTGAAAATGAGAAAAATGCTGAGGATGTTGAAGACTCCATCAAGGGTGAAATTGACATGGTTAATGAAGCTGATGTTGGGGGTGATTTGATGACTTCAGAGGTTGAAATTGACATTGATGTTGGGGGTGATTTGGTAACTTCTGAGGTTGAAACTGACATTGATGTTGGGGGTGATTTGATAACTTCTGAGGTTGAAACTGACATTGATGTTGGTGGTGATTTGTCGACTTCTGAGGTTGAAACTGACATTGATGTTGGGGGTGATTTGATGACTTCTGAGGTTGAAATTGACATCAGTGGGGCTGAAAATGACCAAATGATGACTGAAATTGAAACTGTTGAAATGAGTAACCAGGTCAAAATGGTGGAATCAACTAAGATTCTGAAAGGCCCAGACAACCAAGATATTTTCAATGAGGGATTACTTTCGTGTGACACATCCTGTCAAAATGAAGAAATTCCTTTTAGATCTGAGAAAGAGATTTGTAGTTTTCCTTCTCATGGGGTGCATTTTAGTGGGTACGAAACTGACTCATTGGAAGCTGGCTTAAACGAGCCTGAAACCGATGATGATGCTGAGAGTTTGGAAATAGATGGACAAAACCAAAATATTCCTTTAGTTCAAACAAGCATCAAGGTGTATAGGTATTATCGGGAAGTTCCGAAATCCAGTTGGAATGATGACCCAGGGGTGCATAGTGATGATTCATTTGTGGGCACGTTGGGGGAGTTTGACAATCGTCTGATGTTTGGTGAGTCAGAGTTGAGTCTTGAGACAGGGTTACAGATCGGCAGGGTTGCTAAGGAGGTAGATGCGGGGTTGATACTTGATGTTACCACGAATGCTGAGGGTGACTTGGAGTGTGGGGAGAGCTCTGATGTGACAGAAAAAAGCAACGATATTGATGGAAAAAGCAATGAAATAGATGAAAAAAGCAGTTTTGGGGGAACTGATGTCAGACTTGTTGATGGTGAAGTTGAAATTGACAAAAGTGGTGGTAGAGTAAGCAAAAATGTTGTCAATGAAAGGCTTGAAGTTGAAAGGAAATGTGGTGAAGGTAAAATTAAAATAGAAGTTGATACCAGTAAAAAGGAAAATGAAAGCAATAAAAAGGAAAATGAAAGCAATAAAAAGGAACATAAAAGCAATGAAAAGGAAAGTATAACTACATGTATTGAATGTAAAAGCAGTAAAAATGAAAGTGTAACTGTTGAAAGTAAAAGCAATGAAAAGGAAAGGAAAAGCAATGAAAAGGAAAGGAAAATGGGTGAAATTAAAAGCAAAGCCACTAGAAATACCAGTGGTAATTTACTGTACAATGAGTTCAACAAATCTCAAAATAAAAATGGGCAGACAGCCAGTAAATTTGGTCGATTGAAGCAGAGTGATCGAAGACAATATGGTGGAAGTTCAACTGTGAAGAATCGTGTTGGTGTAAGAAAACGTTTATTTTATGATTATCTGTCATGATATTTAACAGGATAAACTCTATTTGACTCTCTTGGTTATTAGAAAATAGTAACTTGATGCATGTGTGGAGTTCTAATGGTGTTCTTCTGTCAGTCACAAACAATGAGAATCTAACCAAGATGATTAGACCCTATCTCTGTCTTTCAACTTTAATTAATGGTTTAAGTCATTAAAACCAAGTAACCTACTGAATCCTAAAGTGTTACAGAAACCCAGTCACATAGGTATTCATTGGAAAGTGCTCACTGAGAGCTTTCCAATGAATACCTATGTGACAGGGTTTCAGGTGTCACAGGAGTCCTGTCACATAGGTATTCATTGGAAAGCGCTCATCGAGAGCTTTCCAGTGAATACCTTTGCGGCAGGTTTCAGTTACCTAATTGAAGATATTGTTGTAAAAGTTCGCAAATGGTGCCCTTACCTAACCAACCAGTCTAATACCCTCTTCTCTATAAAATAACTAATAAAAAAATATTTTTGCTAATAAACTATTGTATTATGTATGTAAATGGTCAAATTTTACTAACAAACCTAAATTATGTAAATAAGTTGGACTTTCATTGCATGACACCAACCAAGCAACTAAATGACATGGACAAGGGAAATTACAGAAGGGTGTAGACACCCCTTGTGCAATGGTGAAGATACTTCCCTTTGTGCAATGCCGTGATGGTGGAGCTACCTCCCCTTGTGGGAGGTAACATTTAGTGGGAGTGTAGAGTTGGCCCTTTTTCGCACTTGCTGACGTGAAAAAAGGCATGAGAAAATTGAAGATATTACTTTATTTTTCGTTTTATTTTTTGAACGTTGTTTTTCAAAATAGTTTGATGTAATAAGTTTATATCTATCAGATTTCTTAAAAATTGTTAGTGTTTGCACAAATACTTAAAATTCTGCCTGAAGTTGCAGGCAACTGATGAAGTAAACACTGATATAAACGATTCAACTGTAGTTTCTCTCTCACAGAAACAACCCCATGACTATGGTACTTGGGGTCACCGTAGTGCTGTATTAAGACCCCATCCTGCCGATAGAGGGTGTATTCGAGTCCAACCTTATAGCAAGGTGAGAGGTCAAGGTCGCACGACATCTCAATGTTATGCACGCCTGCCGATGTCTTATGTGTTTAATGTGCCCCAGGAATCCTATTGAGGCTCAATTTTAACGTGAATTTTGTCCGTAAAGTGACGCAAATTTGTCGAAATTTGAAATGGTATCTGTCCGTTTGTCAGACGTAAGTGGGAAAATATGCAAAAAGTATGACTGGCAGTGATTTCAATCTTAGTATGTGGGTTTGTCGGGAAAAAATGCTCACTTCACTGAGAGCAGTCGAAAAAGTCACAAATGGGTAAAAAAGTTGACGGTCCTGATTTGTTTTTGCCAAGAAATACACAGAACAAGCAAAAAAGTGGTCTCGATCTTAGCAGGTCTGGAAGCCTTGCCTGCAGTGCTAGTTAAGTATAGCTGGGCACGACCAAATCAACAGTGATAGCATAAAAACTTCTTAAGGGAATTTGCAAAATATGGTGAAAATTTGTGGCATGTTGGTTATGTTTTGTGGTAATGACCAAAGAAACAAAATTGGGCCTCGAAGATTTTCGGTGCCGGAAAAGCTAACATTATGTTCTCACTTATCAATTTTTTGCTTGGAAAGATGGTCAATGTCCACATTTAGTTTGCAAAATACCCTCAGTTTTCTCTCAGCTTAATTCCTTTCTTTTTTGTACAATAATCAGACTTTATTTAGTGCACAAAATTCTGTTGGAATCAAAAACTTCAAAACTCACAATTCCAGGTGAATACACAGTCCATGGACCATTTCACTTAAAAGAATTGAAGAAATATTGTGTCTCAATCTCAGATACGTTTCAGAGATAAAAAGTACTGGTATGTAATATTGTGCAATCAATGGCCCAAGTCTAGTCAGAATAGTCTTCATTTGGATTCAATGCCAAAAGCCCTTTTTACATAAGAATGGTTGAAGCCGGCCTTGAACCAGTCCAAGATCAGTTGCGATGATTTTTATCATGCAGAGGAACAAAATATAAACTGGACACAACCGAACTGGCTCGAGGTGTGTTTGCGCTGCAGTTTCGAACCGCTTCACGTACATGTACAGTACGTTGCACAATTGACCTCCCAGAATCCGCGTACCTTCCTAGGACGTGGCGCGGAAGGTAACCTTCAGTTCATCGCGGATGGTACGGGTACGTCACGCGTCTCGGTTGCGTGACGTCGGGTGAATGACGTTACGTCGTCACTGCATGCCTTCCATGACACCGCGCCACATCCTAGGAAGATACGAGGATGGTACGAGAATGACGCTGCATTTGGTACGCGGGTGGTGCGCGCCGCGGAAGGGAGGTCAATTGTGCAACGTACTGTACTTGGAGATGCTAAATTCCTGGTGTAGAACGAACAGACCTCTGATTTCTTTCAAACCTAAGCCAAACTTCTGTGGTATAGTCAATTCTCCGTGCCTTTATATTTTAGAACATCAGTTGGCCACCCCTTCCTTACCTCGTGTTCTAGAAGCCGTAGAAATAATAACACCTCTCCGACTCTGTATATATTGATGTTGTGGCTGTAAATAACGTGATCACTGTTCCAGAACTCTTTTGACCACAGTATTTCCCACCCATCAGTATTTTATCTGGAAGCAATAGACAAATCCCAAATTGACGTAAACGAGAAAGATCTGCGCACTTCCGCCAAAATCGCAAACAGAACCTTGGTCTGAAACTGAATGACGTGACGCAGAGAACCCCACGACAGTGACTTCGCCGACGTTGCGTCAGAGTCGACCATTGCTGAATCATGGATTCCGTCACGTCAGCTGGTTTCAGGTCGAGGTTGTGTTTGCAATTTCGGCGGAAGTGCGCAGACCTGGGAATTTGGGATTTGTCTATATCAAGGAGAATCTGCTAAAACTCGTTTAGAGGTGGTCAAAAGAGAAGAGCAACCTCCACTCAAGCTGCCTGAGATGTAGCGCTGGATAACACAGCTTCCCATGGTGGTGGGCCTAATGTTGCCTAAAACCATACAAACACCAGCATCAGTTGTCAGATTTGTGTGGTGGTCCTCTAGGAAAACCCGTCTGATGTTGCTGAATGATCAACAAGGGCTGTCAGATTGCCCGTGCATTGATCTACTAGGCCTAGCTACTGTTTACCTGTTACATAGTACATGTCAGCTATTGAAATGTGCAGGTTCACCAAGGCCATTACGGTAACACCTTCCTCAAATGCGACATCCGCCGGGTTTTCCTAGACCGCCTCACATGTTGGACTCAAAGGCTTCACGAGTGGAGGTTGCCGTTATTCGGAACGGGCTGACATAGATGTAGATGTGTATCTCTTCATTTACCGTATCTAATTTCGTTCATTTCAGTTCCTTTCCGTACCGGTACTAATTCTTCTTTATTTGTTGTTAGTGATTCAGTTGCAAACAAAACTGGTCAATTTCTTTTGTACTTGCTAATAATTTCCTTTCCTGTTGAAAGGAACAATATTCTCATCCGATAGATATGTAGCTTTCCACCCCCGGCCTAGGTGGTCTTCCCGGATTTTATCACCACATCAGATGTCCCTCCGTCTTTCCCGATTGTCACAACGTTTACCAATCTCCTTACACTGAGTTACCGGTACATTTTAAATTTTCAAATTTTTTTTGTGGACCAAAGGTAAAAGCCATGCCCCGCCCACCCCATGCTCCCAAACCCCTGTTTCCTTATTCAAACTTTCCATCCTTTTGAAGGTAGGTAGATTATGGCCCATTAAGGTCAGGTTCAGAGAAGCAAAATGCTAGAATAGGTGCAGAAAACGCCAATGCTTCCCAGTTTACCTGGTCCCCAGCCCATGTGGATGCCACACACAGTACAGGATAACAGCCAAATATTGAAACTTTTGGACCGAGGACTGTTATGCATGACATTTGGAATTTGCGCCGCTTGCGAGGCTCGCTAACGTGACTGCAGTGTCCGTTTCCTAACGTTGTATCCTCGGATTTCTCAATATTATCATATGTCATGTGTTTCTCAATGCAGGTAAATTCGGCAGCACCCCCTAAACCCCCGCGCAGCCCAGAGGCTTTGCTTCGCCAGGATAAGAGACTGCTGGTTAAGGTGATCAAGGCGAGCGGATTAGGGGCGAAGGATTTCGGTACGTGATCTTTTTGGATGGAAAAGTCCATCTCAAGCTACTCATGTTCCCCACTTTGATGTGGTCTTTTACTTACCCTTGCAAAGGCACAAGGAACAAGGCACCATGGTGTACTGTCCCATGCCATGGACAAGAAGAGCCAGGGATGATTAATCTCATATGGCCCGGGCTGGATACGAACCCAAGACCTGCTGCTTGCTAAGCAGAGTGATACCACTAGGTTTGAGGAGCCTTGATAGCCTAGTGATTATCACTCCGCTCAGCAAGCAGCAGGTCCCGGGTCCAAATCCCAGGCCATATGGGAAAAATCATCCCTAGCTCTTCAGTCCGTCACATGGGACAGTAAGCCATGGTGTCTTGTACGTTGTGCCTCTGCAAGGTCAAGTAAAAGACCCCATCCAAGTGAGGAACATGAGCAGCCTGAGATGGCCTCTTCCAGACTTACCAGGCATGCCAGGGCCAATAATGCTATGGCTTCGGCCCTGGTGGAAAAATCTGATACAAATATGAAATGCACAGGAGGCTCCTCAGATGATGGTGTCAATGAGCAGATTTGTCTTTTTGTTGCAGGCTGCAGTGATCCATTTTGCACCGTGGAAATGGATGACCCCCATCAGAGACACAACACGAGTGTAGTCAAGAATACAGTCAACCCATTTTGGGATGAATCATTTTTATTGTGAGTACAAAATAACGATTTTGCCAAGATACTCTCATTTGGAGTATAGCCTTATCAGCCAGGGTGTAGAATGAAAATTTCTAAGGCCCTTGCAACCACTGAAAGCCATGGATATTTATTAATACAAGAAAATGACCTTGAAGATTTCAAAATGACCTTGAAGATTTATAGTTGCTGAAATATCTTCTCCTTTCAGTGACTTGAATGGTAACACTAGAGAAATATTGTTTGAAGTATTCGACAGGGAAAAAGTACCTGGAGGTTAGTTTACAGTGGACTTTTCTTTTGGTGGTGTAGAAATACCTTGCTGATAACACGTCTATTCCATTTGGAATGTTGAAAGGCCACCATGCACGCATCTCCCACTGCAGGGCTTTGGTCTCGCTACTTTGTACGCTTGCACACAACGAGTATGTAAAGAGGAGCAAGACCAAAGTCCTGCGATGGGAGGATGCCACACACTTGTCCGGATTGTGATGCGATTTTTCGATGCAACCATTGTATGGAGGCAGCTCAGTGAAAAGTAATGGATTTACTGCCGAATGTAGCCTGAAATGCACAAGTTGTGGAAGCCTTAACTATGTTTTTGAGCTGACGGTATTTCTTTCCTATTGCAGAGGATTTTCTCGGGATGGCTGCAGTTAGTGTGGACGAACTGAGAAAGACTCCAAGTAGCAGACATATCATACCTCTAGCAGGCAGGCAGCCTGGATCAGGCAAGGGTGGAAACCTAACTGTTGAGGTATGGAAAGTCCGAAAAATATGAAGAAAAATTACTTGTTGGAATGAGGAACCCCCATGACTGCAGATGGCACAGTCAGTATAAGACCCGAATGACGTACTGACGTCACTTTTTTCGCTGTTGACGTCACGTCGTCAAAGCATGTGTACATTTTTCTACACAATTTTCCGTGGAAATTTCCCCAAAAGATGTTGTCAGTATTGGCATCCTGTGGCATTTCTGACGAAACAAAGCAGTGATATATGGAGAAGTTTGAACATGAAACAGGACAGTGTAATTTAATCAAAATTGAACCAAAGAGAGTGGTTTATTTTGGAGCAAGAAGTAAATGGAAATACTGTTAGAAAATAGGACTTCCGGGTCTTACACTGACAGCACCACGTCGTGGCATAGTTCTACGGGTTCCTCATTGCTGATTTAGGCCAAGTTGCAGTGCTAAATGATGAAATCAGTAATATCAGTCCAAACATGAGATATAGTCACAATTCTAATCCTTCCCTTTTCCCTTTCAGTTCTTGTTCATGGATCCTGCGGAGATCACCGACATGCAGCCTGACGAGCGAGACATACTCATGGCGACGGCCGCCAACCTGTCACCGCGGCGACGCATAGAAACGAGTAAGACGGTCATGCCTAGTGGTCTCATTGTCACCAAACAAACGACTACCACAGAACGTCCAAAAGCCAGGAATTATGACGCGCAGTATTATGATGGTAATAGTGACACAACTTAATGGAAGAGTTCGGAAATTTTTTTGATTTGAAATTTTTTTTCATTTTAAAATGGACAAACAAAAAATACTGACAATTTTATTTTTTTCATTTATTTTATTTTTAAAAAGTATAAATGGTGACACATAACTCCCAATCATTCTATTTAATTATTTAAAATAATTTAATACTTCCATGACAAGAAAATTCGCTCACACGTAGATACACTGGTTTCCTCCTGCTCTTGAGTCAATACAGTAGAACCTCTCTATTAAGGACACCTCTGGGACTGGCTAATGCTGTCCTTCATCAAGTGGTGTTCAAGTATAGAGGAACAAAATTCAGTGGAAATGACCAGTTGGTACTGAACATTTGTGACCCGTGACAGCAAAATGAGTCGGAATGCACACAGAAGACCCACGGTGACACCAACAGTTTGTTGATTTCAGCATTGTCTGCCCATTGTGAAATTTGACTTTGTCCATTTCTGCAATTGTTCTCTGGTGTCATCTTGGGTCTTCTTTCCGGCGCATTCCGACCCATTTTGCTGACATGGGTCACATTTGTGCCCTTAACAAAGTTGTCCTGGCAGAGGTGTCCGCTAAGGGAGGTTCCACTGTATTTCAGTTCTGTCAGGTTCACACATCCTGAGGAAATCAGGACTTGTGAATGCTCACACAAGAACTTAATGCTCACTCTTACGTCACCACAAACGTGTGTGATGACGTCGGTGCAAGCATTCAAAAGTCCTGGGACGACTGCACAGATATAGTTATAATAATGCATTTTCCTATTAACTAAACTGCCGATAGGCACCAAAAGCACCATCGGACTTTCTGTGCGGTCGGCTATGATTGCCTCAAGATGGATTCGCACATCATGCTGGTTCGATTTAATTCTTTCCGCCAAATTCAAATATTCATCTCTCAAATTCAGAATCACCAAACCGAATAGAAAAGACAGAAAGTTCCCTTGAGTATAGTAGAGGAAGGAGTTCAAATGATTCCTCACCTCAGAGCACCCGACCCCTCATACAGACACCCACAGGTAAGTAGATCATTCCAGCGGTATCGGCCATTTTGTCCTTGTTTTCATTTGAACTAAATGCTGTTACAAGACTTCGAGTCAATGGGAGACTGCACTCCCATTAGAGGCCGACTGTTTGCGATACTAGAACGTCACAAAATTTGACGTCACAGACGTAAGCCATGGCGTCCACGTCATTATAGATGACGTTGTGGCGTGCATTTCTTCTCTGTGACGTCACAATTCCATGACGTTCTAGGACCGCTGGTGGTGGCCTCTAACGGCAGTAAAGTCTCCCATTGCAATGAATGGAATGAGGACAAGCAACGTGCTGTGGTTGATTTAGGCCCACTGAATGCATCTGAAAGTAGCTGTTCTTGAGTAAGGCCTTGCTGCAATGCTACGGAACGAACTCGTGCTGTGCCATGAACTGGATGACGTAGTTAGCAGTGCATACAAATTACCGGTAGATGTTATTGATTGAAGCTTGTTGCACTCAGATGCAGTGAAGTCAACTGTTTGTAGTCTGTGCTGTAGTCAGCAATGCATAAACAAGTACCTTTAGTGCATATTCAGTGGAATACTTCATTTTCCCATTGCATGTTCATTCATGAGTGAACAGTGAGTGTCTTCTTTATGTTGCATGGCAAATGTGACCTTCTCCAGAAAAAGCAGGCACTTATTGTAACTGATGACGTGGTTGTCGCTCAACTCAACTAGTAATATAAGCTAGGAATCCACCATTGATTTTCAAACATATTTTGCGTTGCGACTTGCTTTGCAACTGGGCACTCGATCGCCGTAGTGGACTCACTAGATGTGATTTCCACCAATGGCGAAGATGTGGTCAATTTCAGTTGGCAATCAGTCAACGACCGGTATCAGTTCCTTGCGATCGTGGTAAAACCTTGAACCCTGTTGTTGTGACAAGCACCCTCTTTTGCTGGAAGGGGTAACAAATGTTTTAAGAAAGTATCGAAGAAATGTTTTCGTGAATCTTGTCTACTAATTCACCTCAGGTTTGGTTTCCATAGTAGATATGAATTTCATTTGTCACAAGAGAATCATAAATTTGAATCTATATGGAAACTAGGCCTTAAGGTGCCTCTCCATGTGAGTTTTCTCGAATACGTTGGCTTTCTGTGGGCAACTCACCCATAGAAAACTATGGGCAGTTGTGGGAAAACAACAATAGTGAGTTGCCCATTGAGAGCCACCTTGAAGGAGAAAACTCATGTAGAGAGACACTTTTACAACTGTCCATCACTAATTTATTATAATTAATTATAATTTATTCATCTGCAGATTACTGATGATCCTGTGTCGCGCTCCAAGAGACCCTGCATCCTGTCATGTGGCATTATCACATGCTGTCGTTTTGTCTTGCAGCCTGTTTTGGAAAGCGTCTTGATCCAGATATTTTTGAAAATTTCAGGAATGCGATCAGAATTTTGATGGCATGGAAGTTCCTGTCCAGTGTGTTTGCCATATGTTTTCACTCTCTTTGGAAAAACTGTCTTGACTCACTTGTATAGAGCTTGTGCAGATGACGTCATCACAGAAATATCCACCATCGAGATGGTCCAGTTGACGTCAAATTATGATGTTGATCCATGTGGCACACTTTGTCATCTGCACAATGGAGTGTACGTGACTTCAACCGTGACATGATCTGCACTTGGTGCACTTTTGCCCTTGGTGCACTTTGTCGTCGACATCAGCATGGTGGATAGCATGTCAAAAGTGATGTCACAGTGAACCAATCCACTGCATGAGCTCTATACGGGACTGATAAGAAAGTTAATGAAGGAAATGTTTGCACAATGTGCGCCTTTTGTAATGACCTAGTGTGAGCTGTTTATACTTCAAGCCATGTCTGACCCAAAATCCAATAGAGAAATTGTGAAATTGGTTTCACTTCCATCTCAATAAAGCAATTTGTGGAAGAGTTTGAAATTACATGAGCTTGTCAGCTGAGTTAAGGCCCACGAGCCTCTTGTTATGATTGCCAAATTTGAAATCTCCTTGGTAGCCCACAGTGAAGTGTTAAATGAAAGTCTCTTCATAATGTTTTTTGCTAATTTCCTGATCTATTTCCGAATTCAACAGCTGAGGGAAATCCAACCATAAAAGTGGAGAAACCCCGAAACAAGGCTAGCACTTTACCCCGAGTAAGTAATGACTTTGACTGGTTTCAGCTCCCCATTCACCACCCCCTCCCCGATCTACTAATCCACATTTTACAACCACTCAGAATCATGCGAATGACTTCTGGACTACTGTTGGCACTTTCTTTAAGTTTTCTCACATATTTGACTGAAAAGTCCTTTCAAATTGAAAGTGAGCAAAATTTCACGAATAGACCGTTCTCAGATTGACGTTAACGACAAAGATCTGTGCATTCTGCCAAAATCTCAACCACAACCTCGGTCTGAAACTGAATGATGTGACGCAGACAACCCCACGACAGTGACTTTGACGACGTTGGGTCAGAGTTGACCATCACTGAATCATGGATTGCATCATGTCACCTGGTTTCAGATTGAGGTCTGGTTGAGATTTCGGCGAAAGTGCGCAGATCTGCGAATTCGAGAATCGTCTATACACTGTGCTGCTGGGTGAACTAATCTTCCAAACTGCCGAAAGATTACGAAAATGGACATGGACGTATAATTCTGGTGGTTGTAAAGTGTCTCTCACTGCTTTTTCCCCGGTAACCCGCTCACGACAGGTCACAGACGAGTTGGAGGACCACCTGCGTCACGGCCCCCTGGGGAAAACACCTCAAAAATAAGTCCGTGGAATGATTTAGCTCAATTCGTGGTCGGAAACTGTCTTTTCAGACTTGCCGTTAAACGGGACAGAGTCCGTTGTTGATACAGCCATAAGAGATGTGGAGCAGCGGGCTGCTTCACAGCGTCCTCAGACTCCCACAAAAAGTATAGGCACAGTTATAGTTACGAGAGTTAAAAGGGTAAGGGATCGATTGAGTTGTTTTCATGTATATAGCACAGCGGATCTTATGTTGACCTCTTCGCTTCTGAAACTTATTCTTTGAATGGGAGTCTTTACTGTCGTTAGAGGCCGCCACCTGTTAGCGGTCCTAGAACGTCGCGAAATTTGACGTCGCAGCAAAGAAGTGCACGCCACGACGTCATGCATAATGACGTGGAGGCCATGATTTACGTCTGTGATGTCAAATTCCGTGACGCTCTAGGACTGAACAGGCGGCCTCTAGCGGCAGTAAAGTGTCCCATTGCTTATCAAAATCTTTTATAATGACAAGATTATAAGTGTGTTCATTTTCTTTACTTTGTACATATTTCAAATCATACATATGGTATTTGCTTTTTTGTTGGGAATAAACGTTTGTGCTAGGCCTAGGCAAGAAGCTTTGTAAGTTTTTTGCAAGATGGTGACTCTGTGCCGAGTATTCTTAAGTTATACTAGGGAAACTGCAGGAAGGTTCATCTCCAAACCATACCACTTGCACTGGCTGCAAAAAATAGATGTCCCTGTTTCCAGTATGTGTTCGAACAAAGTTTAATATTCGATCCGTAAAATTGGCATAGGCGGAGGTGGACTTTTTTGGTCAATTTTTGTGTTCGACAACACTTCTGAAGCAGTTATCTCACATGCTACATACCGGTACTCTACTGTTCGAAGGGGCCATGGAAACTATCAGTAGAAGTTGCTGATTACCTTGGACTGTTCAGTTTCTCTGTATGTGACACTTTTGCTGCAAAATCCATGTAAAAAATCACCTAAAGGTGGATTTATACTTTTGATGCCGTAACACGCCAGGCCGGCTGGCCTAATGCAAACGGCAACTCCGATCATGCCAAGTGTATGCTAGCGTTTTACGGCGGGGTGACAGCGTCAGAAGTATAAATCTGCCTTAACACTACCATGTTACCTGTGCACGCAAGCACTGTACAGTCATAACATAATGTAGTTGAATTTTTTGGGCTGTTCTTTCTTTACAACTTGAGTTTTCTTTTTTTAGCCCACCAGCAAGGTTTGTAAGCACATTCGTCCTGTTGATATTGTTCGTGGTGGTTCTGGTCCGTGTCTAACAACCTAACCAACCCCCTGTCCTGAGTCTAGTGCAGAATACCATGATNTACCATTGGAGTTGGCATCAAGGGCATTTTCCTGGGCCCAGGCTTGTAGAGCAAAATACCATAATGCCATTGCAGTTGGCATCAAGGCCATTTTCCTGGGCCCAGGCTTGTAGAGCAAAATACCATGATGCCATTGCAGTTGGCATCAAAGGACATTTTCTTCGGCCTAGGCTTGTAGAGCAAAATGCCATGGTGCCATTGCAGTTGGCATGAAAGGGCATTTTCCTGGGCCTAGGCTTGTATAGCAAAATACCATGATGCCATTGCAGTTCGCATCAAGAACATTTTCCTGGGCCCAGGCTTGTGGAGCAAAATCCCATGATGCGATTGCAATTGGCTTCAAAGGGCTTTTTCCTAACCAGGCTTGTTAGAGCAAAATGCCATTGCAATTGGCATTAGAACCATTGCAATTGGCATTAGAACTTTCCCTTGTAGAGCAAATACTGTGGGACAAAGTTGCAGATGGTTTAAAAAGATGTACAATGTAGTATGTCCTGCTTTGGTAAATTTTCTTACCTTGCTGACCTGTGTTTATGGTGTAGGTGGTGTTATGAGGAGTACAAATTTTGGTTAGACATTGTGCAGAGTTTTTGTGGATATTGCCAAGGTGGCCTTCAAATAGTTTTTTACATTCTATCCTGTTATTTGTACAGTGTACATGTATGTTATGGTTTCTGGCGGAGAATATTCTACCCCTATCAATTTTTGCCTTGACATTGTGCATTCTACCTCTCTGACTTTCTTACATGTGTGTATGTCTATTGTCTTGTCAATTTTGTTAGTGTTCTTTTTGGACTTGTAAAACTTCAAAATTAGTGAAGTTCTTGCCTCGTTTATGAAAATAGGGAGTTCCATTGTGGAGTGATTTCACTTTAATTTAAATCAAACCAGTTGACTGTGGAGACTGTGTGCATAATTTGATTGGTAATTGAATACTATCTACTGATTCAACAGTAAACAAATTCACTGCTCCATTCCCCATTTAATTATGTCCTCACTTAATAATGTCCCCACTTAATAATGTTCCCACTTAATAATGTCCCCACTTAAGTACTCCCCACTTAAATATGTCCCCACTTGATTACGTCCCCACTTAATAATGTCCCCACTTGATTACGTCCCCACTTAAATATGTCCCCACTTGATTATGTCCCCACTTAAATATGTCCCCACTTGATTACGTCCCCACTTCAATATGCCCCCACTTGATTACGTCCCCACTTAAATATGTCCCCACTTGATTACGTCCCCACTTAAGTATGTCTCCACTTGGTTACCCCCAGACTTAAGTATGTCCCCACTTGATTATGTCCCCACTTGATGATGTCCCCACTTAAGTAAAATTGGTGGAGTATAACTTGTCTTGACTGATTTTGATCTTAAACTTTGCCAGGAGCCAGTACAGATTCCAGAAATAAAGGTAAAACAGGTAATTATTTCATGTTATTCAGTGTATTTTGTTAGTGGTGGCTGGTTCGATATATTATGTTTGATAAGTAGGCCTACTAACTTCTACATTGGTCAAATTGAAGTCACTTTTGAGAACCAATGGCCTGTGTGGCACACTTTGAAGTCTTAAGATCATTTCTTTACAAGAGTCCATCCACTCACGGCAAAATGTGCAGTGCGTGCACTGTGCATTGGACCATGTGGACAGGTCCGCCCTCATTTCATACATAATTCTTTGTCCTCCCTTCTCTCTTCTCTCTATCCTCTCCAACTCAAAATCGTGGTTCGAGAAAAACTTAGATTCATTACAACACTTTTTCAGGCACCAAGTGAATCAACAATTCCAACCTTGGTAAATAATGAATTATATTCTAAAACACACCTGCACTTTTTCAAACTGCTCACTCAATTTTCTGTAATCCACAAAAGAGTTTTAAATGTTGTGCTGTCAGGAAACCGAACTTGAGTAACAACCCCAGAATATGATGATATTTCTGAAAAATATTTTGAATTGGTTGAGCATTGACAAAGCTAGGTGCAAAAAATTGCACACTGGCAGCGTATCACGTTAATATCAGTGGCTTTACGCACTCACTCCTTGCCTGCACCATTTGTAACCGGAACTTGACCACCCAAGCAGTTGGGCCCTTGTGCCTGTCTGTCAGCCAGTCCCACCATGAAATCCTTGTGTGTGCCGTTCATGGGTCCATTGTCAGGGACAGTATACCCCAAGTTCAAGCAGTCTGAAACACTGTAAAGAAGAATTAGACAAACCTTTTTCCCATGCACTTGTGGTCCCTTCCAACTCATGTTAGTCCTTTTTCAAACCCTCCTCCAACATCAGTCAATGAATGGAAATTTTCCCCATGTCAGTTTGTCTGAGTCACTCATTGTAGGTTAAAACAAAATACCCTCCCATCCCCTGAAAAAACGATTTCCTCTTTTCCATTATGACTGTGTGTTTTGTTCACTTTCTTGTCAATTTCTTGATATCTGTAGAGATTTTGCTGAGCTGATTAACTTTTCATTCACTGACAAATACGTTTAATTTACCGGTAGCCTGATGACACAATGCTCCTGTGATCTGGTAAAACCTAGTAAGTCACTTTTTTATGAAAATTGAGTTAGCCCCAAATTTGAACTTACTAGGTATTATCCCGTCATATTATGAAATAAAAATGCATAAAACCCGTCTCAGTAAGGTTCTTGTTAATGAAAACCGTAACCACTGAAATAACTTTGATCAGGAAAAACCACCCTAAGTCATTATGTAACCTGATTAAGCCATCAAACCAAATGAAGTATTATGCACTGGAAAGACATTCCACTAATGCCCAACTAAAAAGGCAACACGAAATTCCTTTTGTCTCCTGGAGCTTAATCCTGTAGGAAAACGGTTTTCCTTGATTTTCTCAAAATTGTCTAAATGAGACTTACTAGGTTTTACCAGATCACAGGAGAATGACTGTCTGTGCACTCCTCAGTACAAGTGTCCAAAAGTGGCAAGTTTTTCCACTTAAGATATCCAGTCAAAATTTACTTGTAGGGGTGTGTAGTTTTCAATGTTTGAGTTACCCATGGAGCCAACCCACATCAGAAAACTCTCATGTGGTTGCTGTCAGCTGACATGGTGGACAATACCGGCCTCCTAAGAAGCTTCAAAGTTAATCAGGCCAATTTCACTTTTCTCTTCGCTTCATCACAACCTCTCGATGTTTCATTTGGTGTGGTTCATGAATTTAATAGGTTTGTGTAGATTGTGTGAGCGATAGAAAATAGAATGTTGTCTGTGTATTTCTGGGCCGGGCCTATTAGACATCGTGCGAAAGTCGGCCATGACAGATCAGAAGGGGTAAACGACAAACCTTGGGCCTAGTGCATTGTACAGACGGTAAGCACAGGAGCCAAATGCACCAGGGCTCATAGACCGAGGTTAATGTTTACCCCTTCTGACCTGTCATGGCCGACTTCCGCAGGATGTCTATTCATGAAAGAACCTGACCCTCCATGGAATAAAGAGGTGGAAGGCAGATGAGGGTCCAAGTGACGGCAGTCACACCTTCTTGCATTATAGGACAAGTTTTACCCCTTTTGTCTTGGGGGGAAAGCCGCCCGGTGTTGTTTGGCTGAGAAATACAGCAGTATCAGAGGACGCAGAAAAATAGTGCTTTATTAACTGTCTGCAACAATTTGCCCTGTTGACACGGAGTTGGTGTGAACCGGTTTGAGGCCAGTTCACTTACTTTTTGTACCGTGAAAAAGCCATGCGATCTGTATATGGTACAAAAAAGTAGTGAACTGGCTTCGAATCAGATTGAACCGACTCAGTGTAAAAAAGGCCTACAGTTTACTTGTAAGCTTCATTTTCATATGTGAAACAAATTGTTTTTTAGTTTGCTCATCGGAGTCAGTGGAATGAGGTATAAAAATATTATAGTAAAATTCAGTTCATTGTTTCGATGTTGGTCGTTTGCACTTGAAGCTTTCGTCACGGTATGAAGTCCATCAAATGTTACATCGAAGACTGATTTTTTTGTGTGAATATGCAAATTTGGCTACAGAATCAAGGTGTCATGGCAAATGAACAGGGAGTGTGCAGTGGCTCATTGTGACGTCACGTTTGACCATGCTGACGTCGACGACAAAATGCGCCGCCGTGTGTAGATCATGTCATGGGTTGAAGTCACACACACAGACACTACTTGGGCCGAAGACAAAGTGTACCACGTGGGTTGACAATGTCAACATGACATGATGACGTCACGTGCACGTTGTCTTTTGGTTGAATGGGATTCAAGAGCTTCTTTTTGCTAAGGATGATTTTCGTAGAGGACAAAGTTCTAATAGATTTGCTGGCCAAATTGCATATTCTCAGTGAATTTCTACATGTTACCACTGTACTTTTCTCTATCATGTTACCATATACCTTCTAACTTCAAAAAGTGCATTTAAAAGGACTTTTGACTGTCTTCATGTTGTGTTGGTCTTTTAGCTTTGTGAATCACTGAAGTGTACTTCTTCTGTACATTTATGAATGTTACTCAATTTTTTGCTCCATTGTGCATAATTTATGTAGTGTTGAAAACATGAACCATGTTTCATCCTTTGTTGAGAGTAGGTGGCCGTCCCTCACAAGGCCCCCATAACTTAAAGGGTATGCAAACCCTTTGTCAGGCTGATAGTGGAAAATACCGCAAATGGACTAGTTTACGCACTCTTATGTTACAAGAGCTTCGTGAATAAGGTCCCTGTACTTTCATTGTAAAGGCAGTGACAGACTGGCGCGTAAGCAACGTGATGGGAAGGCGTTCAGCCAATCAGGGAGGCGATAACATGGACTGAAACACCTACCGAAGAATCTGATTGGCAGAACGCCTGCACGACACGTCGCGTACACGCCACTCTGTCACCGGCTTAAGGATGGCTTTCCATTCACGCGATTTTCATGCGGTAGACACTTGAAATCGTTGTTTGTTTCTGCGCCGAGACCAACGCCGCGGAAACAAACAATGCTTTCGAGCGTCTGCTGTGCAAAAATCGCGTGAATGGAAAGCCACCCTAACACCTCAACCCTCTTTCGACATGTGGTGAGCAGAATTGTAGGTTCCAATCTCCTTATATTTACCCATTTTGTATAACGGTAACCTTTTTGTATGTATTGAAAGATTTTATGTGTATCGGTAGTTGGTGTGCATACTGAAGCCACCATCGAGAAAATGGCAAGAAAAGGCCATGTTGCTTTTGATGTTGTCGTACTGGGTTGCTCTTATAACTTCCTTGATGTTTCTGTTCTATCGTTAATGTATCATACCTCTTTCCACTATGTGTGTTGTTAACTCCTTGTTCTCTTCAAACACCTTAACATCCTATGATAAATGTGACCCATCTCCACGAAATGAGTCGTAAGTTGCTCAAAATAACCACTAGGATAAAAAGGAAGAAACAGAATCACTCAGGTTTCACAAAAGTCCGACAACAGGCCAAGGTTTTCTGAAATCGACAAATATTTGGTTTCACCCTGCCAACCGCAGAGCGACTTACGACTCATTTTGTGCTGACAGGCCAGAAATGTAAGCATGCAAGAGTGGTCGAAATGCCCAGGAGTTTTTGAGACCTGGCAAGAGGACACAAAATGCAGTGTCAGTGGACTTCTGAGGATAACTCTGATGTCAAGGTTCCTGGACTCCCAGTTCGCTGTCAGTTTCAGAGGAATATTCACAGTAGAGCAGTCCAGTCCAGTCATTTCAACAGCTGTCCATCGCTACAACGCCAGATGTTTGGAAACAGGGAGCTTAGTTGTAGAGTATTGGACTTATGTCCTAGTGACCATAAGTTCGATTCTTTCTCTACTTGGGAAGGATCAAGAGATGGGATGATGGAGCTGCTCTTAGAATTTCAGAGAAAATTGGATTATTATGTAAAGCACTTTGAAAAAGTGAAGAACAGGACATAAAAAGCTCTGTGTGATCAAGTCAGTTGACTGTCATGCTGTGTTTATAATTATCCATATCTGATTTTTTTCCTCCAGATGACACAAAGCACACCAACAGAAGAACTCAAAGATGACGGTCGGCTTTCTTCCACCTCCAGTGATGTCAGAGGTAAAAATATGGAGTTTCTGGATGACTCATTTCCATAATTTATCCAGATTGTGCTCATTATCATAATTTATAGCCTCAACTCATGAGTTATCATAATTTATGCTGACATTAGCATAATTTATGTGGCCATTATCATAATTTATTCATGCATGATCATAATTTTTGCACACATGATCATAATTTATGCACACATGATCATAACTCATGCACAAAGCTAACAGCAAGGTTTGTAGATGACTGACTACATTTCCATGGTTAGGAGTTGTTGAAAACGTAAAAAGCACTTTGTAATTCACACCGAAATGTCTTTTTTTCTTGTAGAAAAGAAACCCAAAAGATCGAGCTCAATCGCAAGCACACTCCGAAAGAGATTCAGCAGAAACAAGAAACCACGTTCACACAGCGCCGACAGAGCTGGCAGTGAGAAACATCTACGCGTTCCCGACCAGTATGCTTCAGGGTCAAAGTCCACAGGTAAGTCAGGTGATTGAATTACATATTTTTTAGTGGTGTGCCGCTGTTGAGATGACGATGTTTGGCTGTCAAATACTTAAAATTTGGTTTGTGTGTTATAGCGCTTTCTTTGTTATTGATAGCTATGAACTTGACTCTGGCATCTTGAAAAGAAATATTGGGTTTTTCTGCTTCATTCAGAACATTTATTCTCATTCCATGCATATGTGACCCGGCACAACGAAATGAGTCAGAAGTCGCACAGAAGAAAACTGAAGATGACACCAGACAACAACTATAGAAATCGACAAAGTCAAATTTCACAATGGGCAGACAGTCCTGAAATCAACAAACCGTTGGTGTCACTTGGACATGTTGGGTCTTCTTCTGTGCGCATTCTGACTCATTTTATTGTGCCGGTTCACGTATCACAGTAGAAAAAACTTGGAGGTCCACTATCAGATTAGCTTGCGTATACCCATGCGGGGTCATTGGGAGAAATCATCCAAAATGAATCTCGGACTCTGAGTAGAGAGTTGTCTCCAATTTCTGTAGTAGGCCTGAGTGAAGGCGGGGATCCTGACTGAATAGAGGAGGCATGGCCAATTTGGGATGGAACTTATGTGTCCTTTAGAGGGGTGTTCTCCTGGCTTAGGCGTGCATTGAATGTCAAGACTCAAAAATTGATTGTGAGTCTTTTCTTGACAGTAAATATGGCTGCCACAGCTGCCATCTTGAAAATGCATTCCACAGGTTTTGTGAAGGTGCCCAGTGATGTATAGTTGTATTGTACAACATGAGGAAGATGCCCAGGTGTACTCCTTTTCACGACTAACTCTACCCCCTTCCCCCAATTGTACACTAATCCCTACCTCTATTCTTGACTCATGAACATGTAGTCTAGTGCTGTTGTTGAAGTTCTTGGCAGCTACATGTACTTACCAGGTTCGTCCATTAGGCTAGCAGAAAGTTGTAACCTCACAATGACATACAATCATGTACTCATTCAACAAAAGTAGCCCCACCTTTCCATCCCTGTACATTTTTTACCCTTTCGACGTAAAAGGGACTGTTCATTTTCGTCAATTGAGGAATCTGAGTTGTGATCCTTGAGAAAATGGAGAAAGCTATGAAGCTGCAAATTGCAGCGATTATTCTGTAGGCTGCAGCACAACAAATTATCCCTGAAATTCGCAAGTGCATAGCTTTCTCCGTTTTCCCAAGGATCACAACTCAGATTCCTTAATTGACAAAAATGAACAGCCCCTTTTGCTCCTGGTATTCAGCCACTGACTCGAATCCCTAATCTGGTTGGAATAAGAAAAAATTCTGATATGACGACAGTACATGTAATTTATTCTTTTAAGTTCAACAGCAAAAAGTTTATAGAAACTTCCAGCTTATTCGGTTCCGGTTTGGTGAGTTTTAAACTTTGATGGAGTGCATGGGTATCCAGGTTTTATGTGCCCAAGGAAGAGACAAGGCCTAGGCTGGTGTCATTGGGTGATGTGGGTGAGGAAAGTAGTAGGCATTGTTGCAACAAAAATTGGCTCTGGCTGGTGTCAGGGGATGTTGTGGTTGAGGAGAGCAGTAGGCATTGTTGCTGCCAGTTGGTCAAGCATGCTGCATTCTGCTCAAACTGAGGACTTGTGGGCAAGTTTAACGGCACTCCTCCACGTGAAAGAGAGTTTTTCATGCACAAGTTGGCTCTCAATGGGCAATTCACCATTGTTGGTGTCCGTACCTTTTACACCTTGACCAGTGATACAAACGACTGCCAGAGGTTTCCAAAGCTGAGTTTCTCATGGATAGCTAACTTGGGCAAGAAAACTTTTGGTGGAGGAGCACATGTAAGGTTCCAAGCTATTTGTTGGCTTTCTAAGTGCATGCACAGGCGTATTGGGTCTGACATCCTGTGATTTTGTGCAGCTCAAGGAATCTGTTGCTGTCTGATTTTGATTGTTCAATCAGTTGTGGACTTGTGTGTGAAAGACAAATCTATAACTGTGGACCCACCATCAACTGAGTATGTTCCAGTTGAAGCCAAAATAGTTTGTTGTAATGTCCCCATTTAGATAGGATCAAATCATATGTCCACAGTTTGTCGATTTGTGATGGCCATGTCATTTGTATACCTACCAACTGGGGACACACGTCGATACCATGGACAGCAACATGAATCTCATGTGTGTCCCCATTTGTGTAGTATAGAACAGTATGTCCCTGTTTGACACCAGATACACATCCCTAGGGTGGGCGAGGGGCCAAAAATCAGGATCCAAAATGGCCCAAACATTTTATGATTTTCAGAACATAATCTTTTGACTATCTCTCTGACCTTTGCCCTCATGAATATGTTAATGTTCCTCCTACAGTTTCTGATGAAGACTTAAGCAATATCGATGGAAGTGACGTCCAATCATCCGTATTTGGTGGCAGTCAAAGTATGGCCACGCCCACTGCATGTGCTATAAATAAACACAGTAACCGTGAGCATGGCCTCTATCATTCATTTGCATTGGCCAATCAGAAAGGATTTTAGAATCTACCAAGGCATTTATGGGAAGGGGTGGGGCTGGGGTTGGATCCTGCATTGTTTTGCTGAAAGGGAAGCTCTTTTGCTGTTTAGAGTGTTAAAGCCACACTGTATTGAATTCAGAAAGTGCTTACGTCCTCCAACGTTAGTGTAGTGTAAAATGTATTATGCTCTATCTGAATACATTAGAGCTCTGCCTGTAGTTTTTTCAACGTTTGCTGAAAACTAGGGCTTGGTTCTTTGAAGGACATATCAGGCAACATTTTGGGGGATCTTCACAAGTTTATGAGACCTCTACTTGCAGTCTCCTAACACTTTGAAACTGCCGTAAAATTCAATACAGAGGGGCTTTAAAGCTGTTAAATTTTAGATAGACCCACTGTTATCCTTCCTGATTGGTCCATCTAGTCATCGCTTCGCATACCTGTTGTGAAAAAACCTCGAGTCCTTGAGCTCCTTGGCAGATGAAGCAACCTTGCCCCTAAAAATTAAAATTCAGCAGACGGCATCTTCTGTCAAAGTTTTCTCTCATCCTATTGTATTGATTGAAAAATATTTGAAGAAAGTTTGTTCCTATCAACCATCTGAAGATTGTTTCTTCAATTTTTTTCCAATTCGTTTTCACTGCTAGAAAAATTAAACAGAAGATACTCTCTGCTCCAATGGGGACGGATGAGTTGAGAAATGAGAAAAAATGTCATTTGATGAAAAAGAAGAAAAAACTGTCATTGAAGTAAAAAACTGATCATGGTAAAGTGATTTGCCTGAGGAGATACAGGCAATGGTTGCTTGATTTTGCTGTCCTACTAACTCTAACCTGCATAGGAAATGTTTGCAACTAACAGCATTACAAATGCAACTGTCAATTTGCATCTTGCCCCCTGACTGAAGGGTCGCCAAGCCTAGCACCAAGACTAAAGGGTCACCATGACTGAAGGGTCACCAACCCCCAAGGCATGCGACAGAAGAGAAATCTCTGAAGCTTGGTCATGATGCTGTCCCAGCTACCACACAGCCACCCATCCACCACACCCTTCGAAAAAATGGCCCTAACTCCACCTCTGATCTGCGGGACATGATGCAAGTTGACAGTTGTCTCAAATCCATGTACTTCCAAAGATATTTTCCATAATTTGTTCCTAGGCATTGAAATTTCTGATTGGTTCAATAAAAAAGTGACGACATCAGTTTGAGTTAAGGTAGCAAGTGCTGGAATTTTTTGGTTGGGCGGCCAAAATGACTTGTACAGAATGTGACTTGATTGCACTGCTATACTTATTTTGGAAGTACATGTCATCATAACACTCTTTCAGTACTCTATCACGCAGTCTATCTGTAGACTATTTCTCATAACCCATACATTTTCTCTTTAAAAAGCTAAGAAAAATAGAATCATAAAAAGCCTTTTCTGTGAGTACGGAATTGAGACTTGAAGATTTTCAAAATTATTTTGGATTGGAAAGATTCGAAAGTTCGTTATCCACACCTATTTGATATAAGCACATTTGGCACTTGTGGTAATGTTTTTTAAGCACAAACACAACATTTCTTATTTGGTTCCTTCTACCACTTAGTGTTTGAAAATGAAATTCACCAGTTTAGAAATTGTTTCCTTTGCATAACCTTCTTGTACGTCTCATGAGATATTTTTACCAAGATGTTTCAGTACGTCATACTTTGGGTTGTACAAGTATTTCTTTGGCTCCTGAATCACAGAAGGTTGAATGCTGTTATGCCTCACATTTCATGCCAAGCAGGCATTTCTCTGTCCTCCTTATTCCTCCCAATTTCAATCCAAAAATCCATCATGTAGGTCAGTTATTGAACCTCATACTTCTGAAAAGTGGAAAGCCAGTTGATCCTGAAAAACACTTTTGACTTACCAGTGCGTCATCAGAAATCTTCTGGGGTAGCGCGTCAGACAGAAGTCTTACCGAAGTCGTAGCCTAGTCTAGGTGGCAGCACCAGAATGCTAAGTGCGTCAATTTTGTGATATTTTCATGAGTCTTTTTTTCACAGCTCGTTTTTGGTCCCTACCTCGGCGGCCACAGCCTGGACGAGGCAGAGCTCGGGCTCACATTTTCATGGGTAGTTTTAGTAGCCGCAGATAGCGTAAGGTTTCTATTTTTTTCTGTTCATGTTGAAATAACAAGCATTTTGGGGTGGATCCAGGGGTGGGCCAAGGGGTGTGACCCCTTTCATCGAGCTCTGGAGTTCAGCCCTACTGACTAAAATCCTGGATCCACCCTTCGTTCATTGACAGTTCATTTGTCAGTGGCTTCTACACGGTTAAAGTCCTCGAGGTTTTAAAGCTGATTTCCATCAAACTTGGTTTCCATTGCGGTTTTCACCATCCTTGCAATTGCCTTAGTCTATTGTCTCCAGCATGAATCAATGTAGCTTGTGAAAAAAGCATTGGATGTTTTGAAACTAGTTTGATGGAACAACTGCGACCTTTGGCTGGTCTGATTTGATAGGTATGAAGCATAAGGCGGCCATATCATTTCTATACCTACCAACTGGGGACACCAAGCCATATACATGGTCAGAAACGTGGAACTCATCCGTGTCCCCATTTTGTGAGTGTAGAACAGTATTGTGCCCACATTAAGACCTTGGCTGGTCTGATTTAATAGATATGAAGCATAAGTTTAAATATGGATAAGTTTAGTGGTCAAATGAATTATATTGGATAGGATAGGCTTTATGTCTCCTGAACAATATCGAGTGCATGTAGGTCATTTTCTCTTTGAAAAACCATCCTGATACCAATAGACTATATCACTCCAAAAGAGCGCAGCACCTGACGGGTACTACAGCGTCACGACGTCCCGTACTCATTCCACGACATCTTGACGTGAGACGACGTCATGATCGCTGAAACAAGTGGAGGTTTTCCGAGTGACGTCATGGCGTTAGGAATGGGGGACGGGACGTCGTGACGCTGTAGGCCTAGCCAGCAACCCGTCAGGTGCTGCGCTCTATTGGAGTGATAGAGTCTATTGTGATTCCTTGTGACCTCATTTAAGTGGACCTTCTCAAATACCTTACTTTCTGAACTCAGCAACCCTTTCAGCAACCCGTCAGGTGCTGCGCTCTATTGGAGTGATAGAGTCTATTGTGATTCCTTGTGACCTCATTTAAGTGGACCTTCTCAAATACCTTACTTTCTGAACTCTCTGCTTTGGTTATCTCGTGAAGTCACTGGTGCAGCATGTCAGTAATGTACAGAAAGAGTCCTGTGCAATGAATTGGGGACTACACTTTAATGCAAGCTGGGTACATACTGTACATGTAGAAATGCAGAAATGAGAACTGGGGACACTACTTTAGAATTGTGAACTGGGGACCGTACTTTAGGAGTGGAGACTGGGGACTATCATTTTTAGCTCACCGTGGTGAGCTTATACAATGGTTGTGCGTCCGTCGTCCGTCGTCGTCCGTCGTCGTCGTCGTCGTCGTGTTCCGTTAGCAGGGCACGTTTCATAACCGCCAGAGCTATTGATCTGAAACTTGGTACATATATACCCCTAGGTCAGATGACCCATGACACCAAGTTTCGGTCCGATTCGACTCTTAGCTTGGCCACCAGGTGGCGGAAACCGAAAACACAAAAAGTGCAATAACTCCTGAACTAATGACTAGATCTTCTCCAAATTTTTATCATAGGTGTATGTAATAAGGATACATAACATATATAACGGGTTTTTGATTTGACCTACTTTTCAAGGTCACAGAGGTCAAAGTTCGACAAAAGTGACGAACCTGCCACAGTTTGTCATTATTTCACCAAGAGACTTCATATCTTGCATAAACATGCATTGGACGGGTACCTTTAAAAATACCAAGTTTCGGCCCGATTGGACATCCAATATGGCCGCCAGGTGGCGTAACCTGAAAATCAAGTAACTGCTATTACTCAGGAACGACTTGACGTGGAGTGCTCAAATTTGATATTTACATCCCTCTAGATGACCTTTACATGCATGTCGAATTTCGGACTGATTTGACTTCCAAGATGGCCACCAGGTGGCGTAACCCAAAAATCATCAAAGTGCTGTAACTCAGGAACGACTTAACCCAAAGTGCTCCAATTTGCTATGTGGCCCCCTGCAGATGACCTTTATGTGCATGTTAAGTTTCAGCCTGATCGGACATCCAATATGGCCACCAGGTGGCGTAACCCGAAAATCATCAAAGTGCTGTAACTCAGGGACGACTTGACCCAAAGCGCTCCAATGTGCTATGTGGCCCTCTGCAGATGACCTTTATGTGCATGTGAAGTTCTCGCCCAATCGGACATCCAATATGGCCGCCAGGTGGCGTAAATCGAAAATCGTCAAAGTGCTGTAACTCAGGAACGACGTGACCCAAAGTGCACCTACTCGGGAATGACTTTACCCAGATTGCTCATCCCTCTGTCATGAGACTGTTATGTCCAACCCGGTGAGCACATGGTCCATGGACCATTTCATGTGGGACTGTACTTGAGAACTGCCAACTGGGGACTTTGACTGACTGCTAACTGGGGACTATAGTTTACAAATGAAGCTGGGACCATAGAATTGTTAAATGGGGACCATGTCTTAGAACTGCGAACTGGGGACCATATTTTAGAACTGCAAATTGGGGACCATCCTTTTGAACTGCAAACCGGGGACCATCCTGTTCATCTTGGAACTGGGGACCGTACTTCAGAACAGCAAACTGGGGACCATACCGTGTGTGCAACTTACTGTGGTCCCCAGTAAATTGCACAGAACTATGACCTGTTTCTGTCTGTTATAGCATGCATTAGGTCTTGTCATTCATGTTTTTGGTCCAAACAGTTGGAAATGAATCAATTATAGTTTTGATTCAAGATTCAGGAATAAAATAATACTTATTCAATAAATGATTCCTTTGAAGAAATTCATGGTTTACATCCAAAATGTTGAAAATTTTCCATGTTCTGATGGCATAATTTAAGACTGAAAAGACTGACCATACTTTAGAACAGCAAACTGGGGACCAGAAAGGTGGTTTGCAAATCTTTGTACATTTCAAGGAGAAATGGTCTGATAGAATCATTAGATGAGAATGACAAATTAAATATGTGAAAACTGATTACCTCCTGGTGTGATTTGTAATTGAAGGAAGAGCAATCTAAATGACCATATTTGCATCTGTTTTGTCTTGTCGTTTGCATTCTTTAAACATTATAATAACTGGTTGTTAAAGTAGACAGATGTTATGAATGAACACTTTCACTGCCGAATTACATTCTGTCAAATTTGAAAAACGTATAAAACACAGTAAAGAACCCAAACCCTATCAATTAGGTATTCATTGGAAAGCTCTCACAGAGCACTTTCCAATGAATACCAATGTGACAGGGTAAATTATCAAAATCAGATACAGTTTTCTTTGATTTAAGTGCCACTGGCAGTGGAAGGGTTAATAACCCAGGAATGTGTTAAGTAGCATTAATTAATGGGTTATGGTGTTGTTTACTAATAGAGGGCTCTGGTTGAATATGTAATGAATTAGCATAGTGTTGGACGCCTCGTGGTGCTGTTTGGTACCTTGCTGAATTCGCCTGACTTGCTTGTGGTCAAAGTCCGCCTTCAGTGTTGATGTGCTCATGGTGTTTGTGGCAAAATTTACGTGATGTACAGAGCCGAACATGAAAATTTGAAAAAAACAGCATAAAGCATTGACATCTATACAATGCAATACCAAGCATTGTAGTGCATGTCCTAATTGAATGATATCAAAAATAGATAAGAGATGACTATTTTTGATGATATTCAAATTTGCAAAACTCTAGTTTTTCCTGGCTCCACAAAATCTCAACATTTTCCGAAAACATCCTCTGAATTCTATTGATTATATTCTTTGGCTCAAATCTGCTTGCTGTATTTTCGTGGCAGTCCAAATAACAGATTCATTTGCACTGTTTTGAAAGAGTCATTAATAAAACATTTGCTACTCGCTGTGATTTATTGATTAACATAAAAATTGCATCTGATATCAGAGCTCTTCTGATTGGCTGTTGTGGCTGTGTTAATGTGGTCACTACCAATGAATGCCACCAAGACATTTTTTTGGCCGTACGTACTGAGCCGAGTTCTGACCTTCAACAAATGCACATGAAATTCCATTACCATTCTGGTTCATATTATTACCCCAACATGCTGATATGTTTTGCTGGCCATTTCATTTGATGATTTCTCCTTTTCCAGAGGACCTTGATCAAGTTGAAATCCCCGGCCATGAGACGTCCAACCTCCAAAAATCTAAGTCTATTGGTTCCAGTCTGAAGAAGTTGTTCCGAATGAGAAGAAGACACAGCCATGGACAAGGTAGGCTGGACTTAAGAGAATGCAAACATGATTAGACTGGGAATTAACACTGGGCCTCAGTCAGAAGGATGGTCCCCAGTTGGCAGTTCTCAAGTATGGTCCCCAGTTTGTAGTTCTAAGGCATGCTTCCCAGTTTGCAAACTGGGGACCAATTTTAGAACTGCAAAGTGGGGACAGTATATCGGAGATGACTTGTACTGTCTTCCCAGTTTGCAGTTCTGAAATACTGTACCCACTTCGCAGTTCTAAAATTTGTCCCCGGTTTGCAATTCTATGGTATAGTCTCGAATTCCCAGTTCAAAAGGATGCTCCCCAGTTCTCAGTTCTATGGTCCCCAATTTGCAGTTGTAAATCATAGTCTCCAGTTTGTAGTTCTGAGTAAGTCCCCAGTTTACAGTTCTAAAGAAAATTGATTTGTCTTCTCTTCCTTTGTTACAGGTGATCATCATGGTGCTGCTTCCAGGGATTCCTCCATCACCCGATCTCGCGACCGACTACCGCCCCACGATGGCCATGACACCTCCCATGAAAGCTCTCACATTCAGCCATCACCGTCACCGGAATACCGGCGCCCACAAGGTCCACGTCTCTCCACTTCCTCGGCTGTTTAAGAACTTTATGCATGTCGGGTTGGTATAGCATGATGGCTGTAGGAGAAGTAGAGCCTAATAGACACCAAGGAAACCGATTAAAATTACCCCCACCCCCACCCCCACCTCCATCAGCATAATTGTGACCTGCTCCAGCAGAATCAGGCACTTTCGCAGGTGATCATCATTGGTCATCAGTTCACTCAACTGTTATCACTGCTGTCCACTACTACTGTCAGCCTTCACAGATATACATTTCAGCTGATGGCTAATATTCATAGAGACTAGTAAATGCTTTTACTTCAAACCTCATTTACATTAGACACCTCTGTAGAAATCAGTAGAAAAAGCATTTACTGGTGTTTATGAATATTAGCCATTATTGTGTTGTTAAGCTGTTAACCCTTTCCTTGGTTGTGACAAGACAAGCACCTACCTTTGCTAGAGTTGGTCACAATTTCACTTTCCAATGGTAAAGGGCAGTATCTCCACTTTATGGTCAGTGGGAGCATGTTTGGTTAAAGTAACAGCTTTTCTCTGCAGTACAGTGTACTTATAGTACACGCTATGGCTGTTACTCCAATAAACCATGCTCCCACTGATCACCAGGGAAGATCTGTAGGAGCATGGTTGATTGGAGTAATAGCCTTATCATGTACTACAAGTACAGTGTACTGTAGAGTATGGCTGTTGCTTCAATCACTCTTCCCCCCCCCACTGGACCTTCAATTCTTTTTTGTCTGTTTTCAGATGCATTGATTTAACTGATGGTGCTGAATGTGAGACCTATGATTATGCCAGTGATAACAACTCATTCACTTGGTGCCGTAATCACGCTTGGAGGCCATGGTGATTCCATGAAATGATTGAAATCTTTGAAATTTGGGCATTAGAGGCTGGTCCAAGATTGACGAAGAGATCGAGGCTGCTCCAAGATCGAAGACAAGATTACCGCAAGATGGAAACTGAAATGGCTGCCGAAGAAGACAAGAGGCCATTCATCAATGAAGACCAAGGGCGTTTTCTAGCTAAAGAAACAGTCTGGAGCATATCCACATAAGTGCTGCCATTTCTGAGATAGCAGTACCATAATATTGCTAATGGATTCATCGTTCAAATACCTTGGATGCCGTTCCGTTCATGGGGATAGTTCTCAAGGCACCTCTGGCTACTGACCTCACAATACAGTACTGTCATCATGGTAGTGGATTTTATCGTCGGGCACTCAGGATGCAGCAATGTGGATCCTAACCACAGGGACTTGGAGCGTACAGGTTGTAATGTTGTCAGTGAATATTGATGGGTATAGCACCCCCACGAACAAAACCCCGGCCCGAGTAACATAGAAAGAGAGAAATTTCTCTCTTTCTATGTTACTCGGGCCGGGGTTTTGTTTGTGGGGGTGCTATACCCATCAANGAATTATATCACCAACTTAAGACTTGATGCTGGTGTGAATTTCTTCTGTAAATATACTTAAATGATTCTAGGAATTTCTAATGGTTCTGAAGGAGATACATACCACGCCGGGTGTAACGATTTCACAACAGCAAATCAGAAATTTTACAAAATGTTCTATCTAACTGTTCATTTACAAAGTGCAGTATTTTCTTCACAATAATTCGAATTTTAAATACTTGTAAAATGTCCTGTACATAGAGTAGTTTGATCTAGCTGACCTAGTGAATCCACGATTCATGATACAGATTATGGTCAGCTATCGTAGATTACCGTACCTCATTTGCTTTTAGAGTTCTTTTTAGGCTGAACATAGGAAAATTTAGCATAGGTTGATGACATGTTTGATGTAGTGCATGGTTTGTGAAGGGGTCAAGGGGGACTTGGCCGTGGGGTTAAGGTTTTCAGTCACCATTGCCTCAATGGGGAACCGGCGTGCCCAAAGGAGGTGCTGGGGAACAACTCAGTTTTAACACAATAGCGCACGGATTAGTTCTGCCGGTTCCTCATAAAAAGTTCCCTTCTGGCAGGAGATGCCCTCTTGCTATTGGCCAATAAACAGTACAAAATTTTAGGTAATGAATATGAAGTTTATTCAGAAAAACCTGCACAACTCATTTTCTAGTTTGCTCTCTTTGTGTTTTCTCATTAACTGGGAGAAAAATTGCATATGGAGCGTTCTTACCATCCGCCAGTTTGTGATGACATTACAGTGATCCCCAAGATCTAACGCCATGTACGTCAACCCGTCTAGAAGTGTGATTCTTGTTCGCCAGTGCGTATCGTCAAATTGTCCTTAGGTTTTGACTACTGGTAGTCTCCAGTGAAATTGACATTGTATGTGATTTTAAGCTGGCCTTGCTGCTTTTTTCTATCTATGCATTTCACTAGGTTATTAAGCTATTCAATGTCTCTAGTCACAGTGTTTTAGGTTGGGTTTTGTGTGTGCCATGAAAAGTCTAGCGTTCTCTTAAATCCTTTATTTGCTAATGATAATTATGTGTCTTAAATTGTCTCCAGTGTGGTCAAAATGGTATCGTGTGGAAAAATGGTCTCCAGTGTGGAAAAATGGTCTCCAGTGTGGCCAAAATGGTCTCCAGTGTGGCCAAAATGGTCTCCAGTGTGGCCAAAATGGTCTCCAGTGTGGCCAAAATGATCTCCAGTGTGTCTAAATTGGTCTCCAGTGTGGCATGGCCTGTTTTTTCCTCTGTTTTGGACATGGTAGCGTTTGTAATCCAACAAGCCCCAGAGAGCGGCGTAGTGATGATGTGTCTGGTACAACTCCCTTCAGAGTTACTGAGTGAGACTTCTTGCCTTTGCCAGGGTTGACGAAACCAGGGGGATGGAGGGGTAGACCCCATTTCGGCATAAAATGAATCTTTTCGGCAGAAAGAGATTACCAGCTTCGAACAAAATTTGTCCCTCTGGGCATCCCTAAGGGCTGAGATTACATCAGGAAACGAGAAGTCTTCACATTTGAAAAAAATGGCAGCCATGATTACCACATCTCTTCACCATGCTCTTCTTCACTGCCTCTGCGGCGGGCAGTTTGTGGCGTGCAGCGTCACACTCTAACGAGAACTCAAAAGTGTGAAACTTGTTCTCGTGTAGAATTTTTCTGATTTTAAGTTATAACTTCGCTTTTGTTCGCCGTCTTATTAAGAGCTTAAGAAGAGTTGTTGGGTCTTCTTCAATGAGTGCTGCCATTTTCGATGTTAACTGAGGGTTGGGTTTGATTGCGTGTTTTGTGGATCTGATCGGCTGGTGTCCATTCTGGAGTAATCACCGTTGATCATAGCTTACTGGAAGACTTCATTTGTGGTCGTTCCTGCGAGTCGAAGGACCTGGAGGATAAAATTGCCATCTGTTGTGAGGAAAAAACACCAGTGGATAAAGCTGGGTCATCCTGATAACATCAGGGGTTCTTGGCGCTGGCTCCCTTCATCGTGTGCGGTCACGAAGGGAGCGAGTGCTAAGAACCCCTGATCTTCTCAGGATGAGCTGGATGGTTGTTCATCGATTTTCCTG
>NMRB01000097.1:521941-562112 GCA_002633025.1 Notospermus geniculatus
TGAATGAGTTGTTGTTGAACCCAAATCTTGTTGCTGGTTATCTATTTCACCCAAAAAACTGGTGTAAACAGTCATTGCTTTTATACCATCCCATCAAATATGGCCACCACTGGCAGCCATATTGAAAAACATTTAAATGTGCATTTAGTACATTGTTGACTGGTCTGTCGAACTTTTCTCACCAATTCATCTGGCGAAGCTACTTAGTACTTTGCAAAGGATATTGGCCCAGTTTGCTTTCACCTGCATTTCAAGGTCAAAGTCAAGGTTGACTGGGTAGGAAACTAGATCCACACGTGCTCAAGTTGACTGGTCTCATCTCCCATCCCTATGGCTATAGCACAGTGAAAGGATAGGGAACCAGTCTCCTAATGGGGCCACAAGTTGACTGGTTTCATCTCCGGCCCCTATGGTTAAAGCACAGTGAACAGAAAGGATAGGGAACCACTCAACTTATTCACAAGTCCAACATGTTGACTGGTTCTGTCTCCATCCCTATGGCTAAAGCACATTGAAAGGAAAGAGAACCAGTCTACTTACAAATCCACAATCCAACAAGTTGACTAAGTATGCCAAGGGAAATTACAAGTCCTATGGAATAAGGACCCTGGGTTATACTTGAGGACGGGGACAAGAAACAAAAAGCTCATTCATTGGCCTAATTTATTCACAGAATTTTTTTCCATGTGTTTGACAAATCAACTTGTAACAGCAGCTAGTATTTTATAAATTCTGACTGTACAATATAGGAAAATAGATGATGTATTGGCTTCTTTTATGATGAATGACAATAATATAAAGTAATGTATTATGATTATTATAATACATCGTTTCTTATTTCATCCCATAAGACCACATAAAAAAATTTTTAGTTTAGCATCAGTCATACTTGTACTTGAAAAAGGTTTTTATTCCAAAAAATACATATCTGAGTCACCCTGGAAAAGGCATGTATAGACAAGAAACCACACTTTTTGACAGAGGACATATAATGTGAGGAAAAATTGAAGAAAACAAATTTAAAAAAAAACATTTGGGGACAAAAAAAATTGAAAAAAAAATTTTGAAAAAAATTAAGGCGGCAAGAAAATTCGAGGCGGGCGCTGATGCTAAACTAAAGTTTTTTTTTATGTGGCCTTATCAAGGTGTGACGCGAAAGAATTCCATATCCACAGGAAAAACTGTCCCAGGAACAAAAAGATCCAATTATTATCCCCTAGTCTCTGGCGATTGATTTCTATAGCCATGCACCTTAATTCGCCATGGAGAAACAGAAGCGGACATTTTTACCGGTGGACNGCACGTACGCCTCCTTTAGGCCAACAAATCTGTAAAATTGACCATGAAATTCTGAAATTTGGACCAAATCATTGAAATTCACCGCAGATTTCTAGCACAGTGCGCCCCCTCTTCCGAAATTGTGGATCTGCCCCTGCGCGTTTCCAGTTCAAAAAAACGTTCCATTTGCCCGTTGCCTTCTTGATTGGTGCTCTAGAGGAAAGTGAGAAACCATTGATTTCAATTGAAACACAATGCAAATGATACCCTTTAGGCTTGGATGAGAAACCATTCAGCTTTTCTGTAAAGAAGACAACCGCGCCAACCTCCAGTTTTGGCGCGGGCTTCATATTTTTATGCCAACGTTGGAGATTTCGGTGAATTAGTTCTCAAGCGAAATCTCTATCAACTTTGCAATAAAGAAGTCGACAAAACGTACTAACAGGCCTACTATCTGTATATGATATGCCTTAGGCCGAACCTTACTTTAATTAATTATGCATAAATCTTTGGCAATTGCAACTTGACGAACGGGCAAAAAATTCTCAACATTAGCCCCCTCCATGCCTTCTTATTTTAGGTCCTCGGGTCAGCAGTATCTATATGACATATAGTCTTTAATACTTGCCCAAACTGACTCCGATTTGTCCTCAAATAGCCCTAGCCTACTTTAATTTAAGGACAAAGTGTTATCTGAGTGGAAATTATCAGCTTTATTTGTTTTAGAATTATTAGCGGGGTTTGATATCTTCATGGAACAAGTCAGCAAATTGTGACCGTGGAAATCTCTAACAGTTTCAATCACTAAATAAACATCACACAGAAAAATAAAACACTAAATGAACATCACACAGAAAAATAAAACACTAAATAAACATCACACAGAAAAATAAAACACTAAATAAACACCACACAGAAAAATGTGGTCAAAAATCTTTTAGCGCACGAGTCATTCCACATGTTCCAACAATTGCGAATAATCACACCCCAAACAAAGGGCTAAAATATTATTATTTGTAATTCAAAATAGTGTCAGAAGATAAAGTAAACTTGAGTTTGTAACATTTACAACAAGTCAGACGAGGTGTCAAAAACACTAATGAAGATGATTTGAAAAGAGCAAAAATATTGGGCGGTACCGATGATTCACCAAACTGTACTGTGATACTGGGGTTTTCCGAGTGAATGGGCAGGTGCGCGTGAACTTTGACCCTGTCAATCAAATTAACGCGAGTATTCTTCATATCACTCCGCGGCGCATGGCTTGGTAAACAAAAGTATTTTTTCGCCCACTTACTCGTGTAACAAGCCTACATAAACACTCCAGTCAATTTTAGCAAAGTTTCTTTGATATCTTTCCTTTAATTTGTCTTTCACTGCGAGTGGTTTCATTTTTAACTGCGCACTATTTTCTTTTGTTGGCGATTCACTACTCACATTCACGACCGCGGAACATGATCAAGATGGCAGTGTCGCATGTGCGTGGCGGGCGGAGTAAACACAACTAGAACTTTGGGATATACGGGTCACTTTGGATTACTCGCCTTGCCAAAATGAACTTCGATCTTTAGATTAAGTTTTCTTCTTTTGTTTTGTTGTGTTATTTTTCATCGTGATAGTCTCATTGGATTTTTAGAACGTGATGGCTTTCCAGGATGCAATCGGAGTTGTCGTCTGCTGTTTCGTGCTGCTTTCAATCTCAGGTAAGTTGATGTACACATTGTATACTATTATTGCGTGTATTGAAGTACATTGTATTGCACTACAAGCAGATACTCATCATGTTGGCAAACAGGTTGTGTGATGTGGTGATGTGACATGCCTGGCTGGCGTCAACATTTGTTTTTATGCTGATGGGACTATTGGGACTCTTACAAAATGCGCCTTACTAATACAAAAACTGGGACAAAAAACCTTGAGGAATTTTTGTCAGTATAATTCCTCCAAGAAAAAACTAGGCCTAACCCCAAAAATGACGGCTCAAAAAAGTCACGCCGTTTTTTTGTGAGCACCACTAGGCCCTACGCAGGCCTCCCCAATCTGCCTCAGTCTCATCTCCTGTAGGCCTACGCCTAGGCCTACAGAGGATGTTATGTAGGCCTACGGTAGGTTTCGTTATGTAGGCCCTAGGCCCTTTTGTGTGTTGGTGATGTGTTTATCATTTTATAGTTCTTAAAAGACCCTTCCTCTTGCAGGGGCGGATCCACGATTTCAGAAAAGAGGGGGCGTACTGTGTTAAAAACATTAGGCCTAGGCCTATGCAGTGAATTTCAATGATTTGTGCCAAATTTCAGTCGATTTACAGATTTGTTGGCCGAAAGGGGGCGTGTGCCCCCCGTGGGTCCGCACCTGTGCCATCTATATTTGAATCCTTTTATTTTTGCACATATTAATTGTGTCCAACCCTCTTAACCTGTGGTGCATATTGGATCTGGGATAATCTTCCATACATTCCAAAACAAGTGCACCAAATGTACCATAACACCTAGTTACCAGTTAACTGCCTCATTAATTCCGAACAAAAGCTTATAGCTTACTTTCAATGCTTTCTTTCCATTCCAGTGCTTTTGGGACCCCTGTGTACCATTTGCCAAGTTCTTTGAACATAAAACCTGAAGAGGGACATCTGCTGCCCTCTTTTCTGATGAACTGTGAAAACACTAATTAGGCCTACTAATCCACCCCCATTGTCTTTAGTTGCATTGGTGTCAAGTATTGTGATTTGGGGCCCTTTTCTCTGAATGAATGTTGCATATTTCTTGGTAGAGTTGAAACATGGACAGTGAGCTGTATGTAAACAAAAATATGGAAAAAGACCTGAGTGGAATAGCACATGATTATTTGTGCAAAAGGTGATATCTTGATAAGCAGTCCTGATAAGCGACTCTTAGTCACAATGCGTTGTTGACATCAAACATGTCAAAGTATTGGAAAGAATATTGATATGATAAAGCATGGAACGACACTATCTATGTATAATGATCTGCATTTTATGATAGGACCGTTATATGCTGAGCACTGCTTCCCGGTTGAATAGTCAGAAACACTACTCCCATAATGCCTGGAGATAATACCAATATGAATCTAATACAATGAAAGACAACCATTAACACCCAGTACCCTAGTGACTAATGACTAGGGGTCAAATATACCCTGATTGTCTGTAGTGATAATGAGGATCTATTGTCCACCTGGTTGTGGTAACTACATTCTATTGAGACCCCAGCGCCTAAATGAATTCATGTCTTATCAGTTTGCACCCTGTATCCCATCCTGAGGTTAATTAATCAGTTCTTCCTTGAGTGCATGGTGCACCAAGCATATTTTGTGAGGGTCACCTACATGTATGGACTGACAGGTGATGTCCAAATGATCCTTGCATATGTGAGAGGTGTCACCTGATACAAAGTCAAAATGAATAGAAATGACATATTGATAACACCAAAAATAGATAAGCGAGCGAAATGTATTTTTTATAACACCAAATAAAAATAGATATGTTCTAGCACTAAAATAAAAGGGAAGCCTAAAATATGAAGTCATATAAAGAGAACAGATGGTAATTTATCTAATGTGCATTTAAAACCCTTGAAGCCATTCACCTTCTCACAGATACAGATTTCTGTCTCAGCTTATCATAAAACAAAAGCTGGTGATCTTCTAGTATCAATGAAGATTATGATTTTGACTTCTGTGTGCATTCTTGGGTGAGATACTTGGAAAATAAAGAGTTTATTCTTATCTTAGTAACAGTAAAATGAATTACCCGTAAGTGAAATGGAAAAACCCCAGGCAAACAGATCTTTCATTTGAATTGCTGATACAAATTGACCAGTCCCTCTCCCTTTCCACTGTCCTAAGGATGAACCACAAAACCATGCAGTCGACTTGAAAATATGGTTCTTCAGTAAGGTGGTCTGCTTGTCCCCAATGTGTGATAATGATGCCAATCTAGGATTGGGAATTGGGTCTAGTGGAACATATGGTGCACCTTGGAATCACTTACGCATGTAATTAATGATGAATAAGTCATAAAAAAGTATAGAGAGATACATGTATTCTACAAATGCATGGATGGATGGTAGGCCTAAGTCAAATTATATCTACCTGCACTTGCAAAGTCTGCATAATTATGACCTGGGAACTGAAAAAAATCCAATCAACAAGTGGGTGGGCACAAATTATGGAAAATTGTATTTATGAAAATGTAAAAAATTCTAGCATAGGCCTAACTGATTATTAATTTTCAATTGCATCTTGCTATCAAAATGAGGTAATGGGAAGACGGGCAACAATTGCAAGGTTCCCTCCCCTACATGTATTTGTCCAGTCTCTTTTCTGCCAGGGTTTGTGAGGTTTTCATTCAACTTCAGATTGTTGAAAATCAGGTTTTACACAGCATGGGTTAGTTATAATGATCTCTCATTTAGTTCCTATACCATTAACCAACTGTTAGAAAAAGTGTACCATACTTTGAACTTCTCAGTAGAGCAAAAAAAGCATCATTATCATGTCAGAACATCTTGGTCTATTAAGAAACTCGTTTTAATGAATTTGAATGTTTCAGTAGTTGATGATAACATAATGACTTACATTGTTTTGTTCCTAAAATTTAATTTGATAAATTCCTCAGCTGAAAAAGAACTACATGGAGGACAAGGAAAATGGAGTAATGTGTATGAGTAAAAAGGGTGAAATGTCGAGTTAAAAACCCATACAAAGTGGGGAATCAGTCTCATGATAATGTTGTTACTCAAGTTTCATTCCTGATACATGTATACCATATTAGGCCTCCTTTCTTTAGAAAAGTTTTAAAAGGCTATTAGATGTGAAAGATGTTGAGTGAAAGCCAAGCACTGAGTACAGCATTGTACAGCATTGAGCCCAGCAAACCTATGCAAAAGGAAGGCATTCTGTCCTGCACTAACAGCAAATTGACACACATCGACATCGCCTTCATTTGAGTCAATAAATATGAGTAGCCAAACCTATTTTTTTTGTGGTTTCACACCTTTTTAAAAGTCAATGAGAAGCGTTGTACTTTAAAGACCCTTTGCTGTTGTATTGGTCCTTGGCAAACATTTTATTATAACCAATGACACACACACACAAAAGGGGTAAAATGGTGACCATTATAGTTAGGAAGCCATTATGGGAGTTAATTTGCACTCGGGATAATGAACCTCCCCATTCTGACCATGAGTCCCTTGCTTGTTGGGACAGAGTACACTCAGCCTTTTTACGTTGACTTGTGAAGGGTTCTTAAATATTTATGGTTAAACAGTCTGAGCTCAAGATTGCACCCCCCAAACAAAATCCCTAATCCCCTCAAACCTGGAGTAATTTTGGGAAAAATGTAAAGAAAATTGATGGTATTTCATCAATATTTCGCCCATTCTAATAAAAAGTAATAACATCCAATATTTTTTTGTTTTTGTTGCTTGTGATAAACATGATTGTGTTGTGTTGTTCTTCTACCAGAGTCAGGAATTTGCCATCAAACCATGAAACACCATCTCAACATGAGTTTTGATCATACTGAAAGGGTTAGCTGGCAGCACACCACAAATTCAAGTCTGTGAGATTGGAATTTGAGTCTTCTGTGCCCAAGCTATTTGAGTTGACAGACATGGCTCGATAGCGAAGATGATGTCATGGGAGAATCAAGTCATTATCGTTCAAATCATTTTGGAAGACACCTGTGGCTCTGCTGTTTTGGGAGAAAGATTGAGTTCTTCAAAGTCAGCTGGACCAACCGGATTCCAATCTTCATTGCCAATTATAGCTAGTTTGCCATGAGTGTTGGTTTCAAGCTCTTTTAGACACGGCCAGTTCAACAACCTGAAAAACATGAAGAAATGTGGAGTGACAAAGTGCACAATCAATGGGTTGAAGTCGAAGTCATGACATGGTAGAAGGATATGGTGATGGGTTAAACAAGTCGGACTTGAGCCCCCTAGCGTTAGGTTCCTCCTATGAGCCTCATCGCCCGTTTTACATCTGAGTTTTTTTCTTCAACAAAGGTATCACAATGGCCAGTGTGCACCCACACAAAATACTCAGTAGACACAAAAAACATATTCTGCAGAACCTCTTTCTGTTTGGTGACAGCTTTTCTTTCATTACTCAGTATTGGTCTATTGCCTGAAAGACTTCATAAAGACTAGACCACCAACTCTATTTTCAGACAAAACATTGTACACCAAAGCCAAACCCATCTTGTCCTAAATGCTTCCACAGTGAAGGCATACACAATCTACCGTGTGTGTGTTTTATTAGGGTTTTGTTGACCAAATTTTTCGTTGTGGACCATTGTTCAGTGAAGAAAGATAGTCACCATCGCAGCAATGCCAGAGTGGAACGGGGTAGTATGCTGCCAATATGTCTCTGTCAAGGGTGTTCAAGTGTGGTAGCACGTCAAGTCAATAGCTTGGACTTCATATTGACTTGTGAAGGGGAAGTTCGTGTTTAGTCTCAAGTCCACATATACTGTCAAGAGCAAGTTTGGTCAATTGTCACTGCGTTCTCAACTGACTATTTGAACACAGAACTTCGTCATTTACAGTGAACAGTTTTGGCACGAGAAGGATGAGAACAATTTTGAGATCATGCAGATTACCTCTGCTGGTACCCTCTCCTGCCACACTTTAAGGAAGAGGGTAAAGCTGAATCCTGAATAGGGGATGCCCTTGCTGGAGCTCCTTATCAGAAGACATAGATGACATGTCCTAACAAAAAGTTTTGTCACAATTGATCTATGCTGTTGGGTCCACTCACTCTATTCTGCCGGAATCTGCTGAAATGGCAAAGGCTCAAGGGTAGGCCTACTGCGTTACCCTCATCAAATCTTACATTTTCTGCTGCATTTTGAAAAGTTGATTGTTGCTACAATCAGCTTCATACAGTTGGACTTCTTATTCCCTTGTCATTGTCCTTTGAAGGTACTACTTTTCCCATTCTCTTCTTCAGAGTTCAACCACGTACACAGCTCAAACCCAATAAAATGTTGAAATATCCTCAGAATAATAAGTCTTTCAGCTCCCTAACATGCATGACATGGCTACACAATAAAATAATATCACAAATATTGTTAGATATGCCTTTGAGCAGAGGAGAGTTGGCTTGTCTGTCTGAATGTGGCTTTTGTATTGTCACTGTTACTTGTCCTGTTTCTTCCTGCCAAGATAATAGAACACCCATTTTGGCCATCTAGGCCGGTCTATAACACCCCATCAAAGGACAGTGGTGGTTGTGACATTGTGCAAAATATGGTCACATTTTTACAAAATTTGAAAGGAAAAACTAACTGTTGAACTGTTTTCCCCCATCCATGACTGATTCTGTTTCATAAGTACACAACCCAGTATACCTTCCAACTTCATGTGTACTACCATACCGCATATTACTGCACAGAAATACTGCAATACAGTTGGTTTTTACAACTGCCATTTTATTTATTCATCAAGACCGTTACATTTCCACTATCATCAATAAAATATTCCAATGGCTCTCATCTCGAAAATTTTACAGCTTTCTCTGGCAAGCAATGCATATAAATCCAATGTCTATGGACGTTATTTTCGGTTCGTTCTTTTTGACATTCTTGTCTTGATTGTCCCACATTTTGAATAATTTCAATTTGCCCAAATAGCCAAACTAAACCTGAAAATCCCAACAGAAGCCATCTAATGGCAAAATCAATAGACCATGGTAATTGGCCTTCAGATGGGTCCATGGTGTCCGATTTCGATGGAATAATATCTTTATCAGAGCTGTCTCTACTGAGCAGGCAGCTGCTCGTCTTCAGCCAATGATGGCTTGAAGTCTCAGATGGCGAGATACGGGACCCCACACCAGCTGGGTAACCTGATGATGGATTCATCGACCATATTGGCCCCTTTTGAACATTTGTTGAGTCCATACAAAGACCTGCATTTGTGGCCCATGCACAATGCATGCACCGTACAGTTCATATCATACCCTGATATTGGACTTTCGGACCTGTAAATTCATGGTCCATCCACAGAGCATGCATGCACCGTGCAATTCATACACGTTGCATAATTGACCTCCCTTCCGCACCATTCACCATCCGCATACCACATGCATCGTCCTGCGCGTACCGTCCTCGTACCGTGCCGTCATGGAAGGCACTCAGTGAAGACGTAACATCATTCCCCCGTTGTGCGAGGACGTGACGCAGAAGAGATGTGTGATGTGCCCGTACCATACGCAGTGAAACGAATCGTACATGTACTTTCTGCGCGACGTACGTGGAAGGTACGCAGATAGGTACAATGTAGGTCAACTGTGCAACGTACTGTAGACATTCAGACCTGGTCTACATTTGTGGTCCATGCACAGTGGATGCAATATTTATCGGACTTTTGAAATATTGTTTGCATTCTTGCATGTAAAATAGAATCATCTTTTAATGTCCTTGGGCACTGCTATCACCAACGGCTATGTAACCTGTGCAGTTCCGTTTGTATACATCGTCACCTCTAATGTGATACAGTATACGTTATTGGTATAAATTGTATGGATTAAGCACTAGGTTAGGAATAATTGAAAATAAATCAATAAACTGAGAGCTGAATGGCTGAACTTAGAGAACCCTAGCCTTGCATGGAAATAGAAACGACTATATTGAAATAGCGACTGCTATGTGATGTTCAACGTGACATTAGAAATAAGGCTTGCTTCTGGTTGACACTGACATGACTGAGGAAAAACCTGCTGGGATGGGGGTGGTGGGGGTCAGAGAGGATCCCTGATCCCTTATGATGACTTTTTTCGAAAGTTGGTAAATTTTTTCTCAGATTCCATATATGTGACCCGGCACAACAAAATGAGTCGGAATGCGCACAGAAAAAGACCGCAGACAGACAACAATTACAGAAATCGACAAAGTCAAATTTCACAATGGGCACAAAATCCTGAAATCAACAAACCGTTGGTGTCGCCTCGACATATTGGGTCTTCTTCTGTGCGTGAAGTCAGACTCCACGTTGGCAGTTTTCTGCCCTTTGCAAGGTGCAAACAGGCAAAGTGTCCATTGTTTCTCGGTAGACAGGTAATCAAAGAGTAAAGACACTGCAAATATGGGGGGACACCTGTGGAAACCACGTGGCAAACAGCAGGAAATCACTGTTGTTTATTCTGTCGTGTCTCATCAAAACCTTCACTGTGCCCTCCATTTAAGTCACTGTGCCCTCCATTCAGGTGAGGGAGATTGACATCATCAAGATTTCCGCTTTGGCAGGTGACAAAGGCTCGCCCCATAACCTTGACTGTGAGCTAAGTTCACCATGCTTTGAATTCATCCAAGTGTCATATTTAGCTCCCTCCTCCACGTCCCTTGAGGGGTCCTAGTCAGACCTCCCACAGACAGCGTGTGTTGCATTTTGCTTCATGGTAAAGTGGTTTCAGTGGGAATAATCCTATTCAGATATTTCACATTTCTTCCTTTCATTCGTGGAGTGGGCCAGAGGTCATACAAAATTCCTTCAGCTTCTCTCAGTGTCTTCGTTGTTGATGTAATTTACACTTCATTGCATTTTTCATTTCCACTTAGGATACAAGGTTGGTGGAAATGCAAGGGCGTGTCTTAGAAAGGGGTCTAGACCCTACACGCAGCTTTCTCACGGGCATTTTGATATGCTCAATACCCTGATCGGTTGGCATGAGAATCTAACTCTGACATGTATTGCAAGTGATTAAAGAAATACACGATACCAGCATTTGAATCAAAATCTGCAGGTTGTCAGTTGCTAGCGCCACCTCTGATGAAGTGACACCACTGACATTGAGCCTATGTAGCATGCTACTATAGGGTATCTTTAAGGGAGGGCATGTGATCCCTCCTTTCGTGTGACGCACAAAGGCTGGTCCTCTGTGATCCCTCCGTTCGTGTAACAAGATTCAACATCTCAGAAAGGCTGGTCCTATGAAAGCCATGACTGTGAGCTGTGTGCTACTTCATCTCCGAATTCTATGTCTGTGCAACACCGCTACAGACATGACAGACATGACTTCCAAATCTCACAGACATGAACTGGACTGGTGTTGTCAACAGCTTGTGAGATCTCACAGACATGTGTGCTGTTATAACCTTCTCGACAAATGGAGGATTGAGAATGTCTCTTCTGTCAAATCATTCAGTTCATACAGTTAGCTTTTGGAACGGAAAGGTTCTTGAATGGGGTTCAGTGCAAAAAAATTGTGGGTTTCAATGGACATTATTGGCATGTTGGTGGGTTGTTCCAAAATGCTCGTAGTCAGATCGGTCTATTCATACTTCGTTCAGTACTACACAGCGCATATTATTTTTCTTGGTATAGTTCAGTGCATATAATATTTTTCTTAGAGAAGAACGACTTGCCATTAACCTGTTTGTTAGATGTTCTGTGGGCTAATTTAAATGTATAGAAACGGTCAGGCGAGGCATGACAAATGTTTGATCATAATTCTTCTCTCCGGATCAGTCATTGTCAGTGTTGTGAGGGCTCCTATCTATTGAAGATTACTGGGTGTAGAGAAACAGCAAAGAATTAATGGCAGGAAGCCAGCAATGTCAATTCAGATAGCTAAATTCCTATGTCGTGGGCCTACAAGCTGCCTTGTCAGCTAGGCCTATTTACATTACATACTTAGTCAGATACGTTTTATTGATTTGGCTGGTAGGCATTGGCTATCTGTTTGATTTAAAAAGTTGGTGAATGATATCTCCTAGAGGGTCTTCTTGTTGGTGCTTGCCCCTGGTTTCATGATGAAATGGCAGACAGCAATACTGAGATTCCCCTCCCACCAATCCTAGGTAATCATGTGGTGACAAAGGGAGGCAGTCTTAGGCTGCCTAGGGTATATGAAAATGCCGGTTAACAATGGCTTCACGGCTGTGAATCTATTTGAAGCCTTTGTTAACTGGCATTTTCGTATACTGTGTACTTCTATGCAAAGGAAGCCTTAGAACCACTGACTACTAGTACCTCAAAAAGCCCTCTCACGGTTGGGATAAAGCCTGTCGCACTGGAGCTATCTGCTGAGCAAACGGCGACAGGCTTTAGGTCGTCACTGGTTTCTCTCTGTCTGTGCGGTCATTCTACCAAATATGGCATCTGAAGTCGGCGTCCAGTATTCGGTGAATGGCCGCCTGTCAACTGACACCCTGTTTATTAGAAAGTCTATTTGCAAGAAGGATTTCGTTCAAACCACTTAAGAATCAAGTTTAATTCCTCCAAAGTCTGAACCCTTCATAAAACACCATAAAACCATGGATTAGCTGCCCTTTCAGAATCATAGGCTCATAAAATGTCAGTACAAGTCCCCTTTCACTGGGAAAGCATGACTGCAGTTCTGAGGGAAATTCAGAAAATCTATCCGAAATAAAAATATTCCGAATAGGGTAACTGTCATTTAATGAACCATGGCCGCAGACCTCACAATGTATAGGCTTGTTGACATAAAAAGGTAGAGCACCACCAGAGGAAAAGGGCTGTGTTTTCACAGGCGACCAATTTGGGTAATTTGCTTTGTATAGTCTAGCTTGGGGTCTCTAAGTGCTATTGATCATACACCATACAAAACACAATGAAAATTAGTTCGAAGACAAGGTAGTAGTGTATGCAAGATGAATGAAATAAAGTTATGGCTTCACAGTCACATAAATGCTTGAGTCTACATCTTACATCATATAATTTGGTCTTTAAGGATAGAAATGGCTCTTTTTGTTTCCCATGGTAAATACATTATGCATAAGTGTCCTAACAGTAGTACTCCATTAATATCTGTTCCTGACTTGCCTTCATGAATAAATAATCGAGACTTGAATTGAACTCCTGTCGGCTGAAAGTGTCGGCCAGCTGACACAGTTGCCCTGGTCACACCAAGGTGAATGAAACATCAGTGGCTGTAGGTGAACCCAAGTAATGCAAGTATAGTGATAGCTGAATTTGAATCCCTATACTCTGCCACTGATCTATACGCTAGGAACCAGTCCGTAAAAAAGTGTTAACACGGTGATGAATTGTGAACGAGTATATGGTTGTCAAGTACTAAAGTAGCCAACATTTCCTGAACCTAAAATCATCAGTCGAGTTTCTTGGATGAAGTACTGGAACCAGTTGCTTTGAAGGTTGAAATCAATAACCCCATGAATCGTTTCCCCAGTGATACATTAAAAGCAAAAACCTGCCATAAAATATCATCATAGATATGCCCCAAATAATCGGTTAATAACAATACAACATTCCTCTGATGAATAAATTCAATTGCCCCTATTATATGATAAAGAAATATATCAAAATCAAATTGAGTCATGCACATTGATAACAATATGATATTAGGTAGGCCTATACTAAGAAAGAATGGGTCATGCGTGGAGGAATGTGAAATCGTTTCTAACTGGACTGCATTCCAGTCCTTCCGACTACCGAAAAAGAGCCCTGATAACTGAGTGGTTAACCACTCAGTTATCAGGGCTCTTATAATCACGTCCGTTTAAGCAAGCGGCAGGTCTACAGGTTCGAATCCGGCCCGGGCCATAGGAGATATCATCCCTGGCTCTTCACGTCCGTCGCATGGGGCAGTAAGCTGTAGTGTTGTACCTTTGTGCCTTTGCAAAGGGCAAGTAAAAGACAGCATCCAAGTGAGGAACATGGGTAGCTTGAGATGGCCTGTTACTTAGAGGGCCACTAATGCTATGGCTTCGGCCTTGATGGAAAACAAAACACTACTTAAAAACTAAGGCTGTTCACACTCCACACCTACATGTATTGTACATTCCTTTGTAGAGTTAAGTAATTCTTGACCCTGAGTTGTATGTTGTCAGAGAACTTAGTCAGTTCCTACTTAGGCTTCTTTGTTCTTTGTGAGTGACTGACTTTGTGCCAATTAAATCTTTACAATTTCTTCTGATGTTTTTTTCTCATGTGTATACATCGTATAGTTGGTCATGTTGGTAGCCATATTTTAAAAGCATTTGCAGTTTATGTTGCTCATTCCAGTCAACCAAATTCTTGAATGAGTAGGAGCTTGTGCAGATGATGATCAGCCATCTTGACTTCAAATTGATGCCAAATTACGTCATGACCCACCTCCGACTTGGTCATCGGCGCAAGAGAAGTGCGCATGACGTCATAAGGACGTGACCTGTACGCGGCACACTTTGTTGAGGATGTCATCATGGTGGACATGGTCAGATTGACGTCACAATGAGAAAAGTGATGTCACAATCCCTATCAATAAGCGGTTGCAACAAGTTCTTCTTTAAAAATGTTGCCAAACCTTGCTTGTGTTGAGGCTTATTGAGAGACCCGGGCATCAACATAGATTCATAAGCGCTTTAGTTTCTTGCCGTGGGCAGAATACATATTTCTATTTATCAAATATCCCTTTCAAATAACATCAGATAATGGTCTGAAAGCGAGACTCGTGTTTCAAGAAACATTATAATTTACAATATCAGTTTACTATTGTATTATTCTCTTGGATATAAATACGTACGGAGGATTGGTTCAGATGGGGTGTAACCTATCGTGAGGAAACTGAGAGGCCAGTATCGAGTGGGGCACATTGAAATAGATTCTTCCATAAATGTATATCAAAGAACTAATGCATAATTGAAAAGAGCTGGTGCCAACTCTGAAAACACTCAAAATAGTAAAAAACATTCCTTTGCTATAAAAGGGGTGCGTGCTGCTTGCACCCCACCCTTAATCCCCTTCTGTATAGTTGTTTTATTGGTGATATGACCCATCAACGTGTTATCTTTCGTACTCTCCCAAACCCCCGCCCCACCCCTTGGCAGATATAGCCTAGAGAATGTACTCTTCTGTACCTGTTGTGTGTAATTAATTGTCCCTTTCAGGGCCATTTCATGGTATTTGTGACAGTGTATCAGAAAAAAAAATGTTGGAATCTCAGCAAAATAACAATTGGGTTTGTTAGTTGTATATCTGAAGTGTCTAAAAAATGAAAATCTCGGTCAAAATTTGTACTCCTTAATTATGCAAATTAGGTTTCAGTAACAAAATGGTGGAAGTCAGCGTGTCGGACAGGACACATGTTTTTATCAGATATCTCCTCTTTTATATAATTCCTGATATTTTTTTCTTGCTGACAGGATAAGTTTCAAGTCAAAGCAAATAACCCACCAAGTAATGTTTTTCTTCTCAAGTGGAAAGCCCTGTCAATTTCACTTCAAACGAGTTGGATGTCCTGTCCGACACGATTCATGAGCTAAAAGTTTAATTTTTTTCCAAACTAAACAACTCATGGAGACAAGAATCATTTTTCTCTTAGTTTGCATAGAATAAAACAATGTGAGTAAGGTTTTTTCAAAGAAATGAAAAACACCTCACAGGAAATTGACAATCTTTTTTGTCCTGTCCGACACGTTTTGTGTGTCGGACAGGACAAAATTCCAAATGGACCAATGAATAATACACCTCATGCTTGATTCTTCCAATCCTAACACTAGTAATTGTACTAATTTAGAATATTATGCCATAAAAATCATTTTTTAGTAATCACATGTGTCATTTTTACATTTTGTGTACCTCAAGTGAAAAAGTGTCCTGTCCGACACGTCCTGTCCGACACAATGTGCAAGCGTGAACTTCTGACCCCCTCAGTTGTGCTGTGAGTTAGAACTGCTTGAATCTTCCACTCATATCACTTGTAAATGTACTAATTTAGAATATTGTGCAACAGAAATTATTTTGTTGTAATCACATGTGCCATTTTTACCTCAAGTGAAAAACTGTCCTGTCCGACACGTCCTGTCCGACACGCCACCCAAGCGTGAACTTCTGACCCCCCCTCAGTTGTGCTTTGAGTTAGGAAACCAAATTTTCCTCTGAAACCTAGTTAAGATGTTAGGGAACAAAGTTACTCCATTCAAATCTATGAGTACCATGCAACAGAACAGAACTTTGCAATTTCCCCAACATGACAAAAACACCCCGTCATTTCTTGTCCTGTCCGACACGGACTTTATGGCTTCATTTTCAACAGGAAAAATGAAGTCCAAGGATTTACATTTTTTACCATAGAAACTGGTCCTATAGTACTTCCTTTTGGCCATTTCAAACCTTTTGATCCTTGCCCAGAAAAATTTCTGTGGATGAAAAAAGTTTGCAAATGTCCTGTCCGACACAAAACAAATACCATGAAATGGCCCATGAGAATGATATGAACAGTCACTTTGCAACGTTGGAAAACTTGGTGAAATCTACTAGCAAAAGTAAGCGCATGTCACTGGTGATCATCATTGGTCATCAGTTTACTCAACTATTATCACTGCTGTCCACTACTATTGTCAACCTGCAGAGACGTACATTTCAGCTATTTTGTGTTGTAAGGCCATTAACCCTTTCCTTGTTCACGACTTGCACCTACTTTAGGTTCGGGCCCCTGTGGAAAAAGCTTGAAATAGCTTGCACTGTCCAAGCTTTTCAACCTTCCAAGTCCAGTGACGCTGGAATCAGCGAAACTCACGAAAATCCAAGCGCTTGCATCAGCTTGAAAAAGCCTGTTGGATAGGATTTAGCTTGAAATCCAAGCTGAAGTCCCAGCTTAGTTCAAGGTATTTCAAGTTCCCAAAAGGTTGCATTCCCAGCTTCTCCTAGCATCCAATTCCAAGNGGTCACATCATATCAAATTCTCTCTTGACGGGTACGTTACTTAGTTCCCAAGAATTCCGATAAGCATTTTGGAAACACGGATGTCAGATTCATTGTATTCTTCGCAATGATTGGAATGTTATTCTACATCAGTATCTCTGCGTGTGTCGCTTTCAACGGATGCTGGGGCATTCCACGCGTATCGTAACGCATATTTTATTGGAACCATACTGTATTTATCGCAAGAGACAGAATATTTTACCATCGTAAGAACACCTTCTATTCAGCAATGTGGCAGATATTCAATGAAGTGGATCATCTTGAATGGTCAATGTCCTTCCTGTCTGAACCAGTTTGAAGGCAAGTATTGAGCCGTGAATATTGCTAAGGAGGAGTCTTCAGGCACGGATCCAGCGTTGACAGAAAGGGGGGGCGTAGCTTGATGGAGGTGGCGGTCAACGAACGCAGGAAGCCCAAACGGGGGGTGTGGGGGTCCTCCCCCAGAAAAATTTGACAATTTAAGTGCTTTTAGATGCATTTTCCTGGCATCTGAGAGCAAAATACTCGAATTTTTTATGTGATTGAATTTTTCTTGCTAAAAAAAATCATTGCTCTGCCGAAAATAGGGGGGGGCGTACGTCCCTTCCGCCCCCCTCTGGATCCGTGCCTGGTCTTCATCTAGGAGATCGAGGTAGCCTCAGGATATGTCTGACATGAACAGAGATGTCAGTGATGGAGTTTGTGGTGATGGTCAGTGGATTCTGAAAGCATCTAAGATGGGCGATGGACAAACCTAATAGCATACTGCCCTTTGGTTGAAAAACAACTGAATGTGGTAAACCAGGTGTGGTTGTACATGTAGTAGGAACAGGTGTCAGTTTCCACTTTGTGTTTGGGACAAACCACCCAAAACCTCAAGTGAAGTATGGCTTTCTCTAAGTGATTTTAATCCACTGCCTAAATAGCCCTACAATAAGCAGCGAGGTCCCTTACCTTTGTCTAGAGGTCATTGGACATTGTTGTGTATTGTAAATCCCTCATATCATTAAGTAACAGTTAAGTTTAACAGTAGCCGTGTTTACACCTATGCAATTTTTCCAAACCCGGGTTCGAATTTAACCCGGATCCATTGAATTTTCTGTCCACACCTATTATTCGTCTTACGATATTGAACGCTGGCCATGCTATTTATAGACACACCACCCATTCAATTTTAGCAGACCGACACCTGTCGGTGGGCTCAGTAAACGTTTTAGCCCGGCATTTTTCTGTCCACACCTTTGAAATTGCCGGGCTAAAGTATAATCCGGATCAGACCCGCCGAGCGAAAGCGGGCTAAATTAGTCCGGCAATTTTTAATCCGGATCCGATTTTCATAGGTGTAAACGCAAAAAAGGCGGGTCAGAGCCGGGTCAGGTCCGGCAATTTCCTCAGGTGTAAACACGGCTAATGTGGTTTGGCAAGTCAAGAAAAGTGTATTGGAATTGGGCACAATTGGGGACTCCAAAAGTATGCACTTGGAAAGCAATAGGATTTGGAGGATAAGTCCATGGGTCTACCTCCTGCACAGGGTGCTAGGAACAGCAATAGTTTGGTAGCTTGGCCTCTGACTTGCCAAGTTTATGAGGCCATCCTTAAAAACAATTTGTTTGCTGGTATTGCAGACAAAGCCCATTCCAAAACCCTGCATTTCAGCATGCATTTTAAGCATGCTTAAATAATCTTAAATATTGTATTTTAGACATTTCTGACGATTCTGACAAGGAAAATCTCGGAAAAATGAACAGTTTTGCCCTGTGGATAGCCTCTGCGGTGCGATCATGCTACACAAAAATTTGTGGGTTCCATTGCTGTCCTCTAGGTCAATCCCTATCTCACAAAGCTTAGGGTGTGTGACCTGTCGCGAAATACTTTAGCCAAACACAACGATCACACCCACAAAAGATAGTCCATTAGACATCTTCCCAAAGAGATTTTGTGCATTATCACTTCCACAAACACAAATTGGAGGATTTATTCAACAATACCGTGCTTGCGCATTTTCTTGGGCAAAATTCTCAAATGTATGCAGTATTTCTATCAGCAAAACATGAGATGGAACGTAGTGCCCTATCTTTCCCAATTTGAATTCAAGCGTGGCGGAACGGCTATCTTTGTCAATTGGGTTTATTTTTGATATGCGCATTTTCTTTCTGGACAATCGTTCCAGAAATGGGATTATGATGATAGGAATCCCTCCCTCCAGTCATGGCGTGTCTGTGTCATCCTTTGGGCATGTCACTCTCACTCTTGGGATTCTAATGCAATTTCCCTACTGGTCTTGTGATTTCAACCCTTATCAAGAAGCCGTTCAATTGAGGAGCCTTGATAGCCTCATGGTTATCACGTCCGCTCAACAAGTGGCAGGTCCCGGGTTTGAATCCCGGGCCATATGGGATTAATCATCCCTGCGTCTTCTCCGTCGCCTGGGACATGCATTCTAAAATACCTTGGTATCTCGTGCGTATGTTTCAAATGGATAATGCATTAGCCTCATTCTGAATGCAGCGGGTCTGGGTGACACAACCAAGACCCGCTCAGTGTAGCCTAATGGCGTGCGTCCAACATTTCTCGCTTCGAGCATTCAGCGAGGTAGTGCAGCGAATGTCGGCCAGGTGGATACTCAGTGACCTATCCCAACGAGGTTTTGTACCATTAGGTACATTTCCTGCGGATAATCCGTTGAAGAAAGCGCCCTGCGACCTCATTTCGACTCCTGCAACTTGCTGCTAGCGCTGCACACAGATGTACACGATGTAGGCACGATGTACAGGTTTGTACACACAGTGCGTGATTCACTGATGTCGCGTCATCGAGGGAGCGTCCTCCCTGATATCTTAGGCCTATTTATTGCAATCAAACTGCACTGAACCTATGTATACTATGTTTAGTTTGAGGTATTTTAGAATAGAAATTAAACCCTCGGCTTCGGGTCTTGGTTGCGACACCAAACCCGCTCGGGTGGAGCAAAAATTCCGTCCAAACCCTCGGCGAAGCGCCTCGGGTTTGGACTACATTTTAGCTCCACCCTCGCGGGTTTGGTGTCGCAACCAAGACCCTCCGCCTCGGGTTTAATTCCTTAAGTAAAGCCAACGTGCTTCGTACCTTCAACGTCCTTGTGCCTTTTCAAAGGCAAGTAAAAGACCCCATCCAAGTGAGGAACATGAGTAGCTTGAAATGGCCTCTTCTGTAACTTACAGGCTAATAATGCTATGGCTTCAGCCCTGATGAAAAAGTCTGTTATGCCCTGGAGCCCTGGCGAAAGCCTATAAGCCTATTATGGCAAGGAGAAATCACTCTACCACTTAAAGCCATTGGCTAGGTGGGGATTGAACTGAGACTAACGACATTTGAGATGTTTTTCTCTCACTTTCATTTTCAAGTGATCAGTAAACAAACCTACCACAAAAAAAGGATTTAAGTTTTTTGGTGGGTATAGGCCTACAAAGCAGAGAATAAGAGAAAGGGATATCTTGTGGAATGTTTGTAAATAGATTGTGAAAGTTCGACCTGGGGGCAATGTCCATTCAAACAATTGGGACCGTAATGGAATAGGGAACAGATCAGATCACTTGTTACCGTAATCCCGTGGGAGTGGAATCCACGCCCGGAGTGTGACTGTAATCACCCGAGCGCGTCTGCCAAGAGGGTGATTATGTCTGTGATAAGTTGCATTTTGAGATTTTCTGATTTGATAGTGGATCGAGCTTATTAGTTTCCTCTACTCTGCGTCTGACAGGCGAATCTTTTGATGCGCTAGTATTTGTTATAGAAAGGTGTCGGCTTCTTATAATTTTCTGTCTCCATAATAGTCCAACAGACGACATTTTCTGTTGAAATTTTTTCCCATCCCATGGTTTTGAGATTGAAAAATATTTGAAGAAAGGTTGTTCTGATCAACCATCTGAAGAATATTTCTTCAAATTCTTTGCATTTTATTTCCAAGGATTTTCAAACAGCAGAGGATACTGTCTACTCAAACCTTGGGGCAGATGAGACATCTTTTAGTCAGGCCTGATTTTTGATTGGTAAATAAATGTTACAGAGTTGAGTGGAAAATGTCCATGACATCCAGGATGAGGGTGTGCATAAAGTGCATGGCCTTCCTGCTTACAGGGTTTTCCCATCTTACGTCCTTTGCATCAGTTGACTACACAAGGCTCACTGTCTAGCTTGCTATTGTTCGAGAGACAGTTTTTCTGGACCACCCTGTATAGTGCTTTTGATGATTTTGGTATCAAGTGGCAAACAGACAAAGAATTAGAACATGTACAATATGGACATAAAAACATGAAAATTATGATTATTCCATCATTCACCCCTACAACATCAAGAGAACTAATTACCCTCTCCCAGATAATTAACGAGCTAATTAATCATCATATCCTCTCAGACTCAAGAGGTCACGAAAATTATTACAAAGAGAACAAAACGAAATAAAAATATGAATACCGCTTAGGACAAAGGGGAGTCTGAGAGGGCAATTAGTTGCCATTGTAGCAGTATGTATCATTTACTAGAAAAACTCATCGTTCATAAAAGTATTTATTGTGTCTTTTACGTTTTTGGATTGTCCCGACTGTTCATATCCTGGTGGCGTGAGAATGTGACCGTATTATTGGAATGCTCCATTCTCAGACCTTGTGCAGTGTCCTCCACTGGAGTTCAAAATGGGTGGCCCGCCCCTATTATGACACCACTTTCCCAAAGCCACCTCCCCTAAAAAAGGAAAAATTAAAAATTTCTGTAATGAAATTGACCCCCTAGGAGTCATTTGTGACCCAATCTAGCAAAAGTAGGCCCATGTCGCAACCAAGGAAACATTGGAGGATTTTTTTAAAAACCCTAATTACCCAATCCTATATTGTAGAAAATTGGGTTTAGGGGTGGACGGATATATTCGTTCATAGGATTTGAGAATGATTTTGGTGAACGGATATATCCGTCCGTAGGGCTGAAAGAGTTAAAATGCATTTTATGTACCGGGTAACTGAAAAATCAATCCTTTTCATCTTAATTCTACAGTTCTTCTTCTTCTTATCTTTTCAGTGACAAATGGTCAGGAACCGACATGGATAAAACAGCCGACAGACCAAAATGTTACCATAGGAAATGACGCTTTGATTCATTGCGAAGTGAACAATAGGGGGAGCCTTCAAACAACTTGGTCAGTAGCGTCGCCGGCTTACAACGGAGTCCTGTTTGTAAATAATGGTGCAATGGGAACGAATCCGCGGTATTCTATAGAAGGGGAATATAATTTAAAAATAAGTCCGACAACAGCAGCTGATACTGGGACCTACAAGTGTCAGGTCGGCTCAAAGTTGGCGGGCAGCGCTCTACTCAATATATTTGGTGAGTATAATTCTACTCTGTCAGTGTCAAAAAAGAGTTAAGTCGGCTTCTGTACTAAGAATAGGGTTACGATTCGTCACGTTTCACTTCATCGCAAAGAACAAACGTGATCGTTGCATGGTTTATTTGGGGGGAAAATGTGACCCGATCTAGCAATAAGCAGGTGCATGTTGCAACCGAGGAAAGGGTTAACGGACTTACAACACAATAGCTGAAATGTATGTCCCCGCAGGTTGACAATAGTAGTGGACAGCAGTGATAACAGTTGAGTAAACTAATGACCAATGATGATCACTTGCGACAAGCGCCTCCTTTTGCTAGAGCGGGTCACAAACATCCTGGAACGGCAAGACTTGGGACAAAAAGTGTCCGAGAGCTTGGGGAAATGTTGAAACACGGTTGGAATTCAAATTTGAGTTCATTTGATTGATATTCCACTACGATAAATACTTAATGGATCAAAAACCATCATTCTTTACGATCCCCAAGAAATATTTGTTTCCTTGACAACAAGAAGCGTGATTGAAGCAGTCCCTCATTCACCTGGTTGTCACGGCAACCAAAATGGCCGCAATAATTGACAAATTTAGAATTGAGTCATTTTGTGTGGAAATGGGGCCACACCTACGATAATGCAATAAATATGTTTGATCAATATATGTCGGTTTTATAACACCTGGGATGAAAATACATCTCCAGTGACTGATTGTGGGTTTAGTTGATCAGACCTTCAGTTTCAGAGAGAAATTCAACCTGAATTGATCCAGGGTTTGTTTAGTGGTAAACAAGTCACCATATCTTTATATTCCGAGGGTTCCAAGTGACCTACATTGGGATTCTGAGCAGCCCCACCCTGACTTAATTGTTGACAGAGGGTGACATGCCTCAGATAACAGCCACTTCACTCCTTCAGTGTCTCAGATCTCAGACTTATGACCCCCTCCGCCACCGGCTTCGCTTGAGGGATATTGCAGTCGTCTCTTCAGTGTCTGTCTGTCCATCTGTCTGTATGCACCGTCATTGAAAATCTTCTGGGTAGCATGTCAGATGCAAGTCTGACTGCGGTCAGAGCCTAAGTGTAGATGGCGCCATCGATGGTTGGCCACTAAACAATGTCCCTTGGACAGCTTGGGACAAATTAGATGGTGTAAAACTGTGATTACCAATGAAACGTCTGATTTGTCACTTGGATATGCAGTAGTACAACATGCATTAGGGTATATCACGCTGCCTCTAGATAAGGTATTCTAAGGACTTGTAAGAGCTGAAAAGCTAAACTCACTGTGCAAATACGGCAAATTCTTTGACAAAAACAGTGGACACTTCAACTGTTCTTGTGCATAATCTAAGGGCTTTTGACCCAGATGCATAAAAACGCTCCCCTTCTTTTGAGCCGAAATATTTTTTCAAAATATTCTACATTCAAACAATTGTACGGGTAAACATGGATATGCAGTATTGTTGGATTGATAATGCAATACATAAGAACCTCCCTTCTTGGACACCTCTGTGAGGAGGACACCTCTCTATTAAAAGAACACCCAAGTTCACTCGCAAATTAGTTATTCCTTTTCATTTTGACCTCTGTAATCAGGACACCTCTCAATTAAGTCCAGGATCTGTCAGTCCCAAAGGTGTTCTTACATGTAATAGAGAGGTTCCACTGCATGCTCAGATGTACTCAAGGCATGAAATGCTCCTGCTTATATGATGGGCCACTTGTGGAGCCCTTCACAACATACCCTGGCAGCTGTACTGGTACAACAACATATTGTCACCACATGGACTATACATAACACCTGCCACGGGCATTTTAGGACTGAAATTAGGTTGAGAGGTGGCCTTCTGCCCAAGGGAGATCTCAGTCCCTTCAAGAGTTAATTTCTGGTACATTTCTTGGCCACCAGGGGGCTGAAACAGAGTGTGTACACATGGCTGTTATCATGACCTCAGAGGCATAACATGCAGGGCCTAGCCTTGATTGTCCATGTTCCTTTCATTGAAGATAAGTACAGAAAGCGAGCTATTGTATCATTCAAAAATTTGTGGTATTCCCACATGTGTAGATGTACTAATGCAGCTCTAGTGATCCGGGTGCTTGATGTCATTTTGAAGGAGTTTGAAGCACTCTTTAAATGTAGACTGCCGACTATGCAGGTTAGTCTTCTACTTTGGTGACAAACATGGCATGTCATTCATCTGATGAAGTGTACTTATAGTAAGTAATGTTGTGTTCGGATGTGTAAAACCATGTATTATACCATAGTTTAAAGTGAAACCCAAGCTTACATGTAGGTGTGCATCAGTCCCCTGCCATAAAAATCAAAATGCTGTCAGCCGCCTCCTCTACGTAATAAGGAGACAGGCATGACAGGAGAGGGTTGAACATCAATTTTGATGACCAACCTTTTAGATTCGTCACTCTAGTATGTCCATATTGAAATCAAAGTATAGGCTACTGCCCTCTAGTGGTAAAAGCCAGTGACGTTTATTGTGAACAGTGGGAGGATGAAAAATTGAAGTAATGGCTCTATTGTGTATTACCAAGTACACTGTAGTGTACAGTACCGCTATTAGGTCTATCACACTTGCTCCCACTGATTTCTGTTTGTGAAACTAACACTCTACTGCATTTTACCATTAGTATGCAGTCGATTGGCTTCCCATGTGAATTTTCAGTGTAATTCAAGCATATGAATGGTGTAGGCCTTCATGCAGGATTTAAAATTCCACTTGATGTCAGTAACTGCACTGATTGTACACTCACTGCACACTCAGCACGCTATTGAGTTTTACTATCAATATCATCTCCAAGCATACAGACCAATGTCAAGCCAGACCAATTTCACCAAACAATGATAGGATAGATTTCTAACCAAAAGCCACATAAATTGTATTACTTCTGGTACCAGAAGTTAAATTTGCTACTCAATACTTTAATTGATTTCTTTATAAAAAGATATCTGTTTTGGTTACAGAATTTCACCAGATTGATTTAATAGATTTTAGAACTGATAATATGATACCTGGCCTGATTCTCCTTTAGTTCAACTCTGTGTGCAGATTTTTTGGTTGATTGAAATACAGGCCTTCTCATCATGCAGCAACAAATACATGTAGCACCTTTTAAGTTTTTCTTTGCCAACCACTAGACCTACATGTACATGTACCCTTCATCCCATGACCAGTCATGCCAGTGTCCTCAGGCAAGGAGGTTCAGGCAAAAAAAAATGTCTGTTCCCACAATCTACAGACACTTCTCGAATTCGCAGATCTGCGCACTTCCGCCGAAATCTCAACCAGAACCTCAGTCTGAAACAGGGTGACGTGACGCAATCCACACGATCCAGAAATGGTCGAGTCTGACGCAACGTCTATGAAGTCACTGTCGTGGGGTTGTCTGCGTCACGCCATTCAGTTTCAGACCGAGGTTGTGGTTGAAATTTCGGTGAAAGTGCACAGATCTTTGTTGTTTACGTCAATTTGAGAACGGTCTATTAGGCCTAACTGTGCAGCCAGCAGGGCAGAGCTTATTCACTGAGATTATGAAGAAATCATTTTTGTGCCATTTTGACACCCAAATTGTCAGTGATACTGACTGTATGAAATTGACAACCGATTTTCACCTGTGAAATCTAAAAACCTTATCTCAACAAATCTGATAAATCCTTGGCTTAAATGTGGGATTGCTGATTCATTGTGATAAGCTGAAATAGTATAATACATTGTAATGTACCATATGATGACATATACACCCATTATTCATCGGCATGTTTCATACACACAGTATGTTATTGATTTCACCACTATGATAGTGTACATTTCAAAATATCCACCTTTTCATGTTGCTTTTTGCTAACTTTTCAATAGAAAATAGGCAATAATATCGGTTTTCCCTGCAAGCTGTAAATTATTTTCACTAAAAGTAACATCTCCGATATTTGCTCAATTGGAATTTCTTTAGATCGTGCGGAACGTGTGATACAAAAACCGTCAGAGATGCAGATTGATAATCTAAAAACATATCTGTGCGGCAGTTAACGACAAGCCATGCCACCACAGTGGCTACCTCATCGTTTGCCATTTGCGAAAAACTTTCTCACCAAGAACCATCATTGTCGTGTGGTCCACAAATGTTTGAAATCTCAGACCGTCATTTTCCTGACAGTCATCTACAAGGGTCTGATTGGCCTTCAAGGGTCCTCGACACGGAAATCATCCACTAAATTTCAAACAGGGAGCAGATAATCTCATGTAACGAGAAGTTGCCGCAGGGCAACTAAGGGTTTTGGAAACTTAAGCACTCTCAATTGCTACAAAACAGGCTGATTGCCTGTATCCGACGTGTAAAAATCTAAATTTACTGTGTCTGTTTTTAACATCTTCTTTCGTCTTTGACATTTATGATGGCACCCCAGCGGGCCCTTTTCATAGCGTGAAATCTTCAACTTTTCAAGAGCATAATACGTGATATTTTTGGCCTGAGAAAAAAGCCATTTACTTTTCGCTGCGTGGGTTATGACGCTATCAGTGTCAGGCTGGACATAAATTGAAGGACTTGACTCGTCAGATGTGCAATGAAATCCAACGTCGTGCAGTACGTGTGTCATCCTAGAAAGTCCAGGTCCACCCACAATGCATAATTTCCAGATGCCCCATGACTCAACCCATGTACTGATAAAACTACGATATGTACGTCATCATGTATCATCTGAGATAGTCCACGATGCCACTGGTCCACCCTTGGGTATTCGGGTATCAGTCGACAGTGCACGTGGGGAAAACCTGTTCGATTTCTAGGCCTATGCGATCAATAAGCTATTTGATAACCAAAACAATGACCAAGTGCATTTTATGAGTCAGATTGTCAAGATATGCATCATCTGGTACCGTGGAACCTCTCTATAAGGACACCTTCGTGGACTATCAGATGCTGTCCTGGATTGAGAGGTGTCCTGATTACAGAGGTCAAAATGAATAAAAGGATCAACTTAAAACTGAACTTCTGTGTTCTCAATAGAGAGGTGTCCTCCTGCAGAGGTGTCCGTTTAGGGAGGTTCGACTTCGTTTTCAATTCCTATTCAGCAGATTTGGTCCATGATAGCCAAGGTGCCTCAAGGATGACAGTCCACAAGATGTTGGGCTCTGGGCCTGTTCGGTTGGCCGAGCAGACCAAAACAACATCTTTGACTTGATTCATCATCACCGCCACCATGGTCAGCTGTATGTCCTCCAGTTGTAGGAAAAAATACAGTTCTGCACTGCCACTTGTGGTTAGTAGGAATAGGTTCAATTGAAGGAACAGCACTTCTCTCTACCGGTACTGCCATGCACACTATTTGGTGAAAATATTTCTTTCATCGGCCGTTCTCCCACTAGTAGCGGTGTTGTCCTTTATCACTGGAGGACAGCTACCTCTTGGACATAGCCCCAGCTGAAATTTGTTGACGAAGCATTGAAGATGACAACAGATCTGTCTTGCTGAATTGGTTGTGACTTTGTCTAGTACAGTGAATCTACACAGAACAATCAGTGCATAAGTGCCGTGTACAATAACCTGATGCTACGAAGCCCCTTTCATGACACCATGCAACCTTCTGACACAAAGCGCCCATAGAGTAATAATCACCCCCTTTCAACCGCATTCAGTATAAAATTCTACCACCCTTATCTATTGCCATGGTTACTATACAAACATAACAAAGATTTTACAGTTTGTTGTGTATACGATCATTCGAATCACGGACCAAGATGGCGGCTCTCAATATGGACTCCGTCAGTCCATTTAGTTCATGACACCTCTTGAGTGTTCACAACGTGTTGAAGTTACACGTGAAGAATTTGGAGTGCCCGACTTACAAGGCGGTGTATTTGAGTGAGATGGGCCAAACATGGAGTAGTTGTAGCCAAATGTCTGAAAGTGTTTATGTCTTAGTCAATTATGTTGAGGTTATTGAAGGGGCAAAATGATCCCTTTAGACATTGCAGTAATTGGACTCAAGGAGAGTTGGTAATGTTGTGGCCTGGGCCTACTCTCATGTATACTGTAGTTTTACATTTAAGAGGTCAGTCCATTAACCTTCTGTACAAATGCCCACTGCAATGGTCGGGCCTTGAATCTGTTCACAACCTTCAGTTTTCTCATCCAACTTTAATAAGAAGGCATCATTTGGAGTCCATGCCGCTTCTCATGTCCAGATTTTGCTGGAGCTCATGGCCCTTTCTGATCTAGCTGAACCTTAACCCTAACCGTACCCTCCCAAACTGCTGGCCAAGTAGGGTCACTTTTGCTGGAGGAGATTCTTGGCCTCTCTCCGAACAGTCAGCCGAACCTTAACCCCAACTCTTGATACCCTCTGCCTGCCAGTATAGGGTCACTTTCTTGCTGGAGGACTAAATATTAACCCCAATCTACCCTCTACTGGCCAGTAGGGTCGAAACCCTGAAAGTGAGGGATCCAGTTCCACTGGTGCGGAAGATTGCGACAAAACATTTAAGATGATAAATCAACTTTCAGTTACTTTAGGAAGATCCAGGCTGATATCATTGTCAGCCCTGACAGTTTTTTACCCAAATTTCGCACATGGCTTGCTGCGGTAATTTTCCCGAATTTGATCCCAGGCGTGATGAATGGTGGCCTAATCTGCGAATCCCGCTGATGAGGTAACCGAGACATTGACATCTTTTATTGCACGGGCTGGACAAAGACATCGGGAGCGTTGGGCTGGTCTTTCTCTAGTCCTCGGGACACACCTGTCTATTTGCATCCACGCTGTGAGTTGCATAATCAAGGAGCTCCGAAGATTGAGAGTCTCCCAAATTACCCCCATTCAGTTGTTGATGTGATTTGTCTGGCGTGCTGCCGAAAATAAAGTGCCGAGGAACGGCCCTCCGTGTTTTGAATAAGAAGGGGTGGGACATTGTAAAATGCAGAACTTGTAAACTCAGCTTCTGATGTGTAACGCATTCAGTATAAATTTTCTGGATAGATTTCCAAGAGCGAGGGTGCCCAGAAAAATGAGGGGTCTAGGCTGCATGGGTAGGTCGACCCTCCAGGATCTACCAGTTTAGATAGATGGTTGACATGCAGTCACAGTGACTCAGTGTGGACATAGGTGGCCAGATTGATAAATTAATCATCTTATGGCTCCCAAAAACCCGTAAGAACATTGGACCACATTTTTATCGATGGGTCTCATAATCCCAGGTACTGGTAATCTGTTGTGACCAGTGCATTATCAAAGATTAATGACAAAAAAAACATGAGTTCCGATGCCAATAATGCTAAGTGCGTTATTTCCTGGTTTTTCGGAGGGAATTTTTGTAGTAATGGATATTTTTCCAATAATACATCTGAGTGTTTTTAGCGGAGAGACATTGTGCGATGACCAAATATCATGAAGATTGGATGACTTCGCACACCTGGTTTCACGTGTAAAAATATTCGACCAAAAGTCGAAAGTCGGCCAACTAAAGTGCAAATTCTGTGGCACTATGTGAGATTGGTACATTTGTGACCCGCTCCAGCAAAAGTAGGCGCTTGTTGCAACTTGGAAGACATCAGTGATTCGGAGACACTTTGAGACGGCTGCTCAAACGAACCCTTTGCCAATTCAACAGCAAAGCTGTATTTAAAATTCCTTCGTCACTACCAGGTGATTTCGGGATTAGAAGTGGCTATAAGTATACTGAATCTTGAGTTTCAATTGAGAGGTTGCGTGTTTGAAGTCTCAGCTGCCATCTGGCAAGCGGGAGACAGTGGGATTTCACACCTCGGCAGATTCGAGATGAGATCACGTTCGCCTTTTGACGATTGAGCAGATTGTTGCCGTCGAGGTTGGTTATATTCATTATCGGTGACCATCTTTGAGGGCCAAAATGACGTGTTAGCCCTACCAGGGGGTAAGGCACCCCCTGGTGCCCACTGGTGGATTACACAACTTCGGCAGATGCAGGGGTTTTTCAGAATATTTCTGAAGGGTCTTGAAATCTGATGAGCTGGGGGTCTAAAGTGACGAAAGAATTTGGGGTTTGTGTCACTGCATCACTGAAAGCTGGTGGCTCGCCTATAAGATCATCTCAATGACATTTGCTCCTAAAATTAGCAGCACGGAAATTCATGTCTGCTAGATTGGAAGTTGTGTCTGTGGGCCGTGTTAGACATGAAACTTGCAGAGATGAGGTAGCACGCATAGGTTGTAGCTTCACAGAAGTTGTTTTTGGAGGGGGTCTTATGATCTAACAGTTTTTCGTATGTGTGCTGTATATCTGCTTCAGACAGTAATCTTATATCTGAAGCGGTAATCATCTTAGCTCCCAGACCCCTTCGTCATCAGGGTCTCATATAGAAGCGTGAACTTGATCACCAAATATGGTAATATTGGGTCTACATGTAACACGAAGACAGTGTTGGACGAATAAATCACAGAAGAAGGAAACCGGAGCTTACAGACGAAGTGGAACTGACAGGGAGCACCTTGGCCTACAGATCTTTGATGGCTAATAGTTCCAAACAAAAATTCCTGAGACTCCACAAAGCCACAAGTATAACCATTGAACATCACATACCCAGCGTATTGACCACTGTTTCACATTGGACGAAATAAGCTGAATAACAATCCTTTCAACAGTATTGACTGGTTCAAATATACATTTACCGCTTTTCTTTGTTGTTTTAATGGTCAATGTTGGTTGGAGGCTGTCTTTGTGTCAGACCACAGATGAACCAGGGACGGTACACAACCCTTCCAGGGTCACGGCACGCTCTCCTGCCACCCTATCTGATAAGGTTTTCGTATGCAAAGTTGGCGACAATGGCACTGATACAATTAAACAGGCAAGACTGTGGATGTGGGTCTAAAAGTGAAACGTTACTTGCAGGGAGTAGAATGCCACGGAGTTGTCAATGTATGTGGTGAAATACACACTGTTTGAATAAGCGGACGCGTACTACTCAGCTATCATGTCTGATCCTGTAGCGAAATCCACCCCAAAATTACCCAACCTGTCAGATTCTAGTGCATGCTGTAAAATCTTCATGGTTTCGCTATTAAATGTATTCTTTGGTAAGAAATTGCATGTTGTTCAGTCTGTCAACTCTGACACACCAATCTTCATGTCTGCAGATAACAGACAGTCGCCATCTTCTCTCCACCTGGGACCTCACCCAACAGCATCCAAGCGGACACCGCTCCTCTGGCATCAATTGTAAAACATAGCATGCACAACATACTCCGTAGTAATTGAATTTACATCGTATTTGTTGGTATAATTATTGCATGATGCGAGGACACTAGACCCTATTACTGGAGAATTAACTTCGTTAGCGTGATTAAGTGAAGGAGAAATCTAATTTGTCTGTGTGCCTATGAGTTCGAGGAACTCGAGGACAGTAATGAAGTTGTGGGAGTCGTGGAAAGATTGAGTTCAGAGTCGGGCGCCAAAGACTGCATAATTGGCTCTATAGTAGACAATATTGGGTGACTGTACGGCAGGAGGAAACCAGTGTTGTTAAGGCCCCTATTACACTTTGACAGGGAGAGATTTGACTGATTTGAAAACTGAAGTGAGAGGGATTTAAAAAGTACTGGGGTGGATTCTCAGTAGTGTTGGAGTTTTTCCATCAGGGCTGAAGCCATAGCATTATTGGCCCTGGTCAGGAAGAGGTCATCTCAAGCTACTCGTGTTCCTCACTTGGATGGGTCTTTTATTTGCCCTTGCAAAGGTACAATACAGCGCCCACTCCTTCAGTGCCTTTGACTCTCTGTAAAAAATGCAACAAAGAAGACAGATAAAAGCCACGACAGTAAGCAGATTTTGACTTGGCCAATACGTGAACCCCAGAAGTCCTGCACTCAAAGGAAATCAGAATGATGAGGTTACTGATCCAATCTCCCACCAAGTCAATATTTGCAGCCGTTAAGAAAAAAAGGGGAGAAAAATAACTCATGATTACGGGACCACGCCATGTTTGACAAAGATAAATACGGGAATTAATTTGATTGTGAGGACTTTAGCTCCTTCTTTGATCTGTGTAAATAGTTTGAGAGGGTAATAAAATGAAGGGACAAAATGATTTCGTGATGGGGTGGCAGGCAAACAGTGACCCCTTCCACCATTTTAGCCCAGGATATTTATCGAGAATAATGGGGAACCTAGAACAAATTGCAACAGAATTTCTTTTTGCTGTATATGGTTTAGTATACCCCTCCAAACATCTCATAAAAAGTCCCTTCAAATCCGACCCCCCGAAGTGCCCATAATTGGTATTTATTTGAGATCCTACATTCACTCCTATTACAATGTATATGGACTTCTATACAAATTCAAGAGTGCATGTACTGCTAACTTTTTTCTCGTCCGTTTTAGACCCTATAAATGTATTACCAATAGATAGAAATATGGCACCTCTGAGTCAGATAGGCTTGATTTGAACATTATATGTTGTCACTGTGTTGTAGAAATGACATATTACGTCATATTTTACCTAAAATCAACAAATTTGCCGTTTTTACAACAAATACGAGTTAAATGATGTTCTAATCATGCCTATCTGACTAAGAGGTGCCATATTTCTATCTATTGGTAATACATTTATAGGGTCTAAAACGGACGAGGAAAAAGTTAGCAGTACATGCACCCTTGAATTTGTAATAGAAGTCCATATACATTGTAATAGGAATTAACGTAGGATCTCAAATAAATACCAATTATGGGCACTTCGGGTGGTCGGATTTGAAGGGACTTTTTATGAGATGTTTGGAGGGGTATACTAAACCGTATAAAGCAAAAAGAAATTCTGTTGCAATTTGTTCTGGGTCAAATCATACTTTTCCTGGACTATTTTGTCATCGGTCAGATTCATGGCTTTTGACCCTGTCTGTTTACCTGAAGGGTTCATGGGTATTGTCCTGTGGTCATGGCTGGCAGAGTTGAATTTAAGGAGCGCAAGCAGCTGGTGGAAGCCCCCATCTAAAAACTTGGATCCCACCCCTGGCTGGTCATCATTTTGTCTGTCGCATGGGACAGTAGCCATGGTGCCTTGTACCTTTGTACCTTTGGGAGGGCAAGTAAAAGACCCCATCCAATTGAGGAACAGCAGCTTGAGATGGCCGTTTCCAAATGTATGAGGGCCAATGCTATGGCTTCAGTCCTGATGGAAAAATCAAATACAAATACAATGCTGGTGATCATTACACAAGTTTGTTTCACATGGTCAGATTTCTGATCAAAATTTTCCAAATATGCCAGTATGAGTTCAGGGCCCAGGGCTTTCAAATAATCATCTACATGTTAGCCTGCATTCAGTTAGCCTGCATTCATTATTAGCCTGCATTCAGCATATTAAAATATTTGACTGTGTGGAATGGGCTTTAGCCAGTTTCACAAACCAGAAAATGGTCCCCGATGAGACAGCGTTCATAATTGTCCTGAGTTTGACTTCATTATGCCATGAACTTGGACTGGCTGTGCATTATACCACTGCTTACTTTTCGTAAATGTAGAGTTAAACTGGTCGACTTAGTGTGAAATATCATGAACCGGGATCCCACTGGGCTGTCACCTGTCGTAGCCAATTTAGCTGCCCCATTGATTGAGACCATGTCCGGCATAATCTGTAATAGTCAAAATCACCTTGTGTTGAGATGTTACAAGGTTCAGTGAATTAAGTGTGATTATTCCTGGTGATTTCCCATTGGTTTTGCACCATGACTTCTTGTCAAGTACTAAGTTGATATACAACCCGCTGATCTGACAGTGGGGGAGTGTTGAACGGCATGTAAAGTTGTTAGAACCTGTGGTGGGGACATTTGTGACCAACAAATCAGAAATTGTATGCTGGGTTGAAGAAATTCTTTCAAAAGCGGGTCTGCATGGTGCTGCCCTCTAGTAGTAAAACGTTGTACTACTAAGAGTCAGTGGGAACACAGTTGATTGAAGTAATAGCTCTATTGTTCACTACAGTGTACTTAATAGTATAAATGAAGCCGTTATTTCAATTGGCTATCCCCCTCCCTGGTTACAAGAGATTGAGGGCAGGTATGAAAATTTGACCTCAGACCTCCAATAATAAAGTGAGAAATTTTTCCTTTATAACCTGTACCCAGTTATGGTGGCACAGTCGTCAACCATCTGACTTGAGTCCAAGAGGTATTGGGTTTGATTCCCAGCCAAGTCGCCACTGTGTACTCTCATCTGCTCTGAAAAAAACTTGTATGTCTGTCTCTGTCACAGTTTTAAGACCTGTATTCTTTATCTTTGCAGTCGCCCCTGGTTCTCCTGCCATCAGCGTCCCACCTAACCTCAAAGAAGGTACCGATGTGCAACTTAAGTGCGCCACAAGCAACGGCAACCCTCCGCCGACAATAAAATGGTTTCGGAACGGCGTTGAGTTGCTATCGAAGACAGAGAAGAACGGAGCAGTTAGTACCGGCACGTTGATGCGAAAACTCACCTACGAGGATCACAATGCGAAATTTGTCTGTCAAGTGTTTAACGATGTGAACAAGGATAAACCGTTAGAGAAAGAGGAAATTCTAAAGGTGCAATGTAAGTAGTATTTGTTGTGTATTTTAGTCCTGGACAAGCAGATTTCAGTAAACAGTGCTGCCATCTGTTGTTCAGAAGTGTAACTAAAAGTACCAATTTGCTTCCAAGCTGGTGAGATCATTCACTCGACCCAGCTTCTCCATCGGTCCATCCATCTGCCTGGATGTTCATCTGTCTGCCTGTCTGTCTGTTACATGTACCGGGTATAACTTAATATTGAAAGTTACAAACTCTATACAAGTCTGTATTTGGTTAGAACCAGTACACTATAGATGGAGACGCTAGCTAATAGCCCTTTGGTTGTATACTCCATCCATCTGTCAGGATGTCAGTCTGTCTGTCTGTAAATGTTTAACTTATTGAAAGTTACTATGTTCGGTTAGCACCAGTACACTATAGATGGAGACACTAGCTTAAGGCCAATTGGCCTTGCCCTGACGTTACTATGAAGATCTGTTTGGAGACTTCACAATGATTTGAAACTTATCGAACTCATTTCTTCCAGTTAAACCACGAGTGTCATTCCGTCCATATAACCCCCTGGTAGCTGTTGAAGGTGCCTCTGATTACATCGAATGCGTTGTCGCTGCCAATCCCACTGAGACAAGCGTATCATGGAGTAAGGCTGGCACGGACAAAGGATGTAAGTATCATAATCAACAGATTTGCCCTCAAATGGTTTAAGGTCACCCTGTCTTGATCATGCAAGGCCCCACAAAATTTACGATAGGTATGGCCTGCCAGGCATGGAGCCAGTCATTGCCAATGGGTCTTGTGAGTACTGCCTGCTCTGGGCAACCAACGATTTTTCGTCAGGATTGTCACAAATTCACATCTCAGTGAGTGCATTTAGATTTTCAAATTTTGGGGGGAGAGACCCCCGGACTCCCTTGGCAAAGGCGCCAGGTCGCCTGTGAGCAGCCCCCTGCAAAAATCACAGATCCACCCCTGCGTATTCATAACTTGTTAAATCTTTCAGGATATATTCGTCCGAATGAGTTACACTTTTCCCTAATTTCTCTTCCAGCAAATCACAACTTGACATTTGCATCAGTAACGAAGGCTGATGCAGGGGAGTACACATGTTCAGCCACCAACAGTATTGGTAGGGGAAGTGCCAAGATCAACATGCAAGTTCATTGTAAGTGTCTAAACCAGCTTCTGTCATCTCTGCCTTGTTAAAGAGTTTTTGCCAAGCCCCAGAAACACCAACCCAAATGTCTGTCCTTTTAGAAAAGGGGCAATTTGGTATTGGTGTTACTGTACAAAGCGAAGACCATGTAACTCGAGGGCACCAAGGTCTGAAGGTGTCATGGCCTCGTAGTGATTCTCGCCCTGCAAGCTCAGTAGAAGTTTCATTGAAGTGTCTTGGTCTTTTCCCCCAAGGTTGAGCTGTGGTTGCAGTGGTGTCTCCATCTTGTGACTGTTGTTGGAACTAATGAGCCAATGCAAGGCTCTCAAATCAAAGTTTGTGTTTCGCAGGTGATCATCACTGGTCATCAGTTTACTCACCTATTATCACTGCTGTCCACTACCTGTTGTCAACCTGCAGAGATGTACATTTCAGCTATTGTGCTGTAAGGTCAGATTTCATAGGGCTGGAATTGTATTTCTTTTCATTGTTTCAGATCCGCCCATTGTATCATTGCCAAATGCCGTAGAAACGTATGCAGAAAATGAGAAAGTTAGCATCAAATGTTCCGTAGATTCGAAACCGTCCCCCACGAAAGTTGCCTGGTACGATCTGACGACAGGGCGGAATGTCCATATTGGACGAACGTTGGATTTCCCGAAGATTGGTCGCAAGCAGGCAGGGAAGTATTCGTGTAATGCAACCAACGAACTTAAGCCGTCTGGGCAGAGTCCAGTTATGGAGACGGGGAGTGCTGTGGTGGAGGTCCTTGTTCAGTGTAAGTACTAGGCCTAGATTTGTATTAGATTTTTCTATCCGCGCTGAAGCCAAAGCATTATTGGCCCTAGTAAATACAGAAGAGGCCATCTCAAGCAACTCATGTGCCTCACTTGGATGGGGTCTTTTACTTGCCCTTGCAAATGCACAGTGTACAAGGCACCAGGGCTTATTGTCCCATGTGACGGACTGAAGAGCCGGGGATGATTAATCCATGGCCCAGGATTCGAACTGGGGCCTGCCGCTTGGTTAGTGGATGTGATAACCACTCGGCTATCAGGCTTTCATAATTCATTCACTCATTACAGATGCACCTGGTCCTGCAAGCATCGCTGAAGTCGGTCAAGTTAAGACAGGCGATAAAACGACGCTGAAGTGTACAGTGCAAGACAAAGGTAGGGAAGTTTGAACACATATCATGCGTTGACCATTGCTTGGTCCGTGCAGGTCTCACAATTGAGTGTACATGTTTTTCATTGTCAATCTGTAATCATTCCACTTTACTTTTCAGGTCTGCCGCCTGCTCAGTTCCGCTGGAAGTTAAAAGATGGCACTGAAACAAACAATACGGGCACCTACATAATAGCAAATACCAAACTCTCTGATGATGGAGTTTATACGTGTGTGCCGTTTAATTCTGTCGGGCCAGGGCGATCTGCTGCCATAACTCTGCAGGTCTTTGGTAAGTCTGTGTATTTTCCCCACCCCCCTGTTCCTCAGCACCAGTTCTCTATTTCCGTGGACAGATATCCAGGGGAAGTCACTTGTTACATTTCTGTAGATTTTTCCATCTGGGCCAAAGTCTTAGCATTATTGGCCCTGGTGGTAAGTACGGAAGCAGCCATCTCGAGCTACTCATGTTCTTCACTTGGATGGGGTCTTTTACTTGCCCTTGCAAAGGTACAAGGTACAAGGCACCATGGGTTACCGTCCCATGCGACGGACTGAAGAGCCACAGGGATGATTAATCCCGTATGACCCAGGATTCAAGCCCGCGATCTGCCACTGTCCTAAGCAGACATGATGGCCACTTGGCTGTTAAGGCTGGCTGTACAGGTGCTTACGTTCAAGGCCCCCCTTGACAATTTGATCACGGGTCCATTGAGAATCATTCCAATAGCTAAAACCATTCAGTCCTCAGTATGCAGAAGAGTTTCAAAGAATCACCTCAGTACCTAATACAGTTTGATCGCTGTCCCTTTCAGAACCACCCAAGTTTCTAAAAGAAGTTCCCCAACAACACCAAGCTGACGAAGGCACACAGAATTTCAAGCTGAATTGTCAAGTTCGTGGGAAGCCAGCGCCGAAGATAGTTTGGTACAAGGATGGCAAGGATCTGTCACGGGAACGAGACCTCTACTCCACATCAATGACCCAGAGCGACATTGGTGGCAGTAAAAAAAGTTCCAGTAATTTGGAATTTAAAGGTAAAAAATCGTCAGTGAAGGTCAATCCCCACTGTCATGTGGGTCCAAGTCTCTTTGCCGCATTGTAGATTGTGTCATAGTTGAAGTCACATACACTACATTTGTGCCAATGACTAATATCCAACACAGAGCACAAACAAAGACACCCAAGATGATTGGAAGCATGAAGTCGTCTCCAAATTTTGACAAAGTAGGCCTACACCACATGGGTTGACAACACTCATTTGACCTCAAGATGGCGGATTTTTCAGCGATGATGATGTTATCTGCACAAGCTCTATAGCTTGGGCATGTGAAGGCGCTTTGAGAGTGTATTACATTGGAAAGCACTATATAAAAGTCTCACAATATTACCATCATTATTTTCTGCAGGAAGAGGAAGACCTGATGGCAACAAACTCATTGTTTCTGATGCGGGTAACTACACATGTAAAGCATGGAATGACATCAGCTCAGTCTCATCTTGGGGTGTATTGATTATTAAATGTAAGTACTCGATAAACGTGTCCCTGGGAGTGGGCCCTTCTGAGAGGAAATCCACAGAAATCAAAGGGTACCAAATGTGCCGGCAAAGACTAAAAAAATGTGTCTTTCACACCAATAGATGAGATCAAACTTGGTAATTAGATCATTCCCATGGATAATTCACGCATGCGCAGTTTGCTGTTTTCCTTGGTCCAAGCCGGAAGTCAATGTTTTAATGGCTTTCAACGAAGGATTGCCGGTGGGTTGCCCAATTTTGCAGTTTTCTGTTGGTTTTTTCGCCCAGCTTTGTATTTATACGTATGTGAGTCCTCGAGATAATCACCAGGCGGTACTGAAAATCGTTACCAACATGAAAATCGGGTGCGACACACGTATTTGGCACTTGGGTAATGTTTTAAAAACTATTTTCAGATCAACCACGGATGGAAATCCAGAGCAAAAAAATCGGAGCTAATGTCAACACGAAAGTTGTCATGACCTGTGCATGCAATGCCGAACCAACACCACGATTTGAATGGTATTTTGGGCAGTCGAAGTTAACCAATGGTGGCGATGTTAGTATAGCACCAGGCAGCCCTCGTCCTGGGTTTAAATACGTCAGCAAGTTGACCGTGAAGACATTGACGCAGGCAGGATACGGTATCTATTATTGTAAAGTGATGAACGGGTTCGCAAAAGGAAATCAAACCGAATTCATCGTGACAAAAAAGAGTAAGTTTTGACCCCTCGGCCCAGAAAGAGCTTTGGAGAATTGTCGCACTGTCTGTTGCCCGGGAGACCACGGAAATTTTGTTAAAGCCATTTCTTGCTTTGGCCTATCGTACATAGGAAGAATTTGATCTGTCTTAAACTGAAAACAATATGATCTAGTGCAGTAATACTACAGACAAAGGTTTTGTCTTCTATTTCGAATGCCAAGTTTTAGCCCATTTTGCTGTAAAATTGTTTGTAGTCCTGTAACTCGCAAATGGATTGACCTGCTTAAACTGGGCACGGAGATCTCTTTTAGAATGGGCACTCCAGTTTCCTCCTGCAGTACTGCTTCTCATTTCACCGCCAAAATCATGGTTTAATCACATTACGATGAAGTGAGGTAATTGTGCTTTAACATCATGGTTTCATTTCAGGTGCACCGGAAAAACCATCTGACCTCCGCGTGCAAGCATCAACATGGGATTCAGTGAATCTAAAATGGGAACCTGGATTTGACGGCGGCATGCCGCAGCGATTCGTGATTCAGTATGATGGAAAAGAGAAGGAAACAGCAAAGAGTACTTTCAACGTAACTGGTCTTTATCCAAACAGAACGTACACTTTCACGGTTCTTGGAATGAACAGTCTTGGCCGAGGTTCCCCTTCTGATTCTGTGGCCGCTACCACTGAATGTAAGTTGAAACATGGGCAAGTGCATTTTGGCAGTGTAGGCCTATACCCCTTTAGATTCAAGTGTACTCATTCTGCCCTCCTATAGCTTTTTACCCCCCCCCCCCCCAGTGGGGTGG
>NMRB01000097.1:562351-580148 GCA_002633025.1 Notospermus geniculatus
CGGCAAAAATGGCCACAGCAGTAACATGTTCTTTGTTTTCAGACGAAATCACTTCCAAACACCTGTTTCCCAATTATTTAATGAGTAACCGGGAATCGAAAGGTGGTACATGGAAAAATTCACATGTATTCATCCATGCATACAGATAACCTCTACCATTGTGGAGTACTGAATACAATACTTGTCCCAGTTGGGGTGTGATTTTCAGATTCTGAGAGTGGCTGGCATTCTTTGTGACTTTTTAGGCCTTGTAAATTAACCCTTCCTTCAGAAAAGTTCCCCACTGTAATTCAGTGAAACTCGACTGAAGTTTTGGTCAGTATATCCAGGCGCGGATCCAGGATTTTTGGCAGAGGGGGGTCAGGGTCGCCGAGGGCGGTCGTTGCAGGCTGGCGCTGAAGCTGGCCGCGCTGACGGGAGGTCTGGGGGGCCTCCCCCAGAAAATTTTGATATCTAGAAAGCCGTAGATGCGATTTCCTAGCATCTCAGTATCAAAACAGAAGCTTTATCCTTGCGTTTTTTGGCTTATTGTCGCAAATTATTGAGAAAAAAACCATTGGTGGTGGCGAGCAGGGGGGGGTCACGACCCCCAAAACCCCCCCTCTGGATCCGCGCCTGATATCACACTTAAGAAAATAAGGCCTAATCATTTTATAGCAATGATTACATCAGAAATTCTCAACGTGTCGCAACTTGCTCATGGAATTTACTCATACATGTACCCTGTGAATATCGATATAGACTTGTGTATTCCCCTCTAGGCGGAACAGGCCGTCAGACATGTTGTTGAAAATTGAGTGTGTCTGGCCGTAGGGGCATACTTGAACAGCAGACACAAACCTTATGACATTTGATGAGAGACCATAATAATATTTGGACTCTTATGACAACTGATTCAACAATGGGATCAAAGGACCTTAAGAACACATAGCTTGTTGATGCGGTAATAGTGAGCAATTCAGTGCTCTTCAATTGCTATGCAGTTCGATAATTTTACCAAGAGTACTCAGAAAAGGTTATTTTTCATACCAAAGCATTATTGGCCCTGTAAGTGTGGAAGAGGCCACCTCAAGCTACTCATGTTCCTCACTTGGATGAGGTCTTTTACTTGCCCTTGCAAAGGCACCACGGTTTACTGTTTACTGTCCCATGCGGTTTACTGTCCCATGCAACAGTCTGAAGAGCCAGGGATCCCATATGGCCCAGGCTGGATCTGAACCCAGAACCTGCCGCTGGCTAAGCGGACGTGAAAACCACTAGGCTGTCAGGGCTTCTCAAATAGTGAGATGGGACAGAAAGGCACGGAAACAGAAAGATAGACAGGCACATGAGGCCTAAAGCGATCTACTCGCCACAGGTCTTCTTGCCAGCCACCGCAGATTTGGCGATATCGGTTCTGGTATTGTTTCACATTTGGCGAGCATCACTGTGAGGATTCTGTGCATCGCTGTCCGGCACACAACTGGCGACAGCCGATTTTGCTCGCTGGCGATAGATCGCTTGTGATATCGCCTGGTGTGCTGCTGGCTTAAGCAAATTTCCTGTGTGTCCTGATTTGGACCATAAAAAATGTTGCTGGGGGAGTCGCCATCCTATCATTATCTGAATAGTGAATTCATTTATGAATATCAAAATCATAATCCAGATTCATCCTATTGTCACCGTCAATGTTTGCGTGGCCTAATCGGATGTTTCTGTTTAATCAGATTTCAATCTCTGCCACACCAACATCCATTCTAATCTTGGCATGGTTTGAGGCAATGTGGCGTTATCCTTTACAAAAGAAATTCAAATGTAGGATAGTTAGTATAAGTGCAAAAGACCACCAGGGGTAATACACTTAAAGCGTACATCAGTACAGTCCAGTCTGACAATGAAGTTCTGGTGTACGTCTGTGAATGTTTCCATGTGTCAGTGTTTCTCCTTGTTGTTTGGGAAATGCTGGCAGAGATAGACACTTCTCTCTGTGTCCCCTGTTGCCAATTTGTAGCTTATTCCTTTTGACAATATCAGGGGAACACTCACAGATGGGGAACATTCAAAAATGTTACACTATGGAAAATTGTAGTGAAAATTGGTCCTTCAATCGAGAGGTCATGTGACAGAGTTAAGGTTTCTGTGATGTACCAGTCTCTACCCCCCCCCCCACAAAATATTCCATCACCATTTCTTTGGCTTAGTCCAAGTTAATGAAATGTGAGGAAAATGATGAATTTGGATATCAAGCAATGGTTGCAGTGAGCCACTTCACAGGCCACTCTTGAAATGGTCATTTCCGGGTTTGGCTCAAAATATACTTTGTGCATTGTGACATGAGCACCTCTCAAAAATGATCAGCCATCGCATGTCGTTACTCATCACAATAAATTGCTCTCCATGACTGCCCCTACATGGTCATACAAACACGTATAGTAATTGAATGATAGGCACATTTTCAAGTGGCATGTGTCATCCCATTGAACATTTCATGTCGGTTCTGGTTGGGGTTGTTATTTGGAAATAGACGGAGATTATTTTTCATGTCTACAACCTCTGAATGAAACATGAGGTGTAGAGAATTTGTTCAGACCTTGCTCCGTGTGGCCCATAAGAAAAATGATACTCATTGAAATTTATTTGAAACTTTTGAAGTACTGAGTGTGATATTTGCAGCTCTGGGGTCTCTCACAAACCGAAAATCCACAAAAAATTGTTAAAATCCACAAAAAATTGTTAAAATCCATAAAAATTGTTAAGTTTCAGAAGAGCTCATGAACCATCCAAACTTCTAATTTTGGGGTAAAAGGTGAGCAGAATCCACCAGAAGCTGTAGTTTTGGGAAGTGTTGAGCAAAAAATGCAGGCGACATCAGGCTTATGACTGAAAAGTTCCACCCAAAACTGCGTACATAACCAGACATAATCCTGTAAATGTGACCCGCTCTGGCAAAAAGAGATGCGTGTCACTCAGAAGGTGAGCTTCAATGAACTAAGATGACACCAGGAGAGAAATGGAAGAAATAGATTACTTCAGATTTCATAACAGACAGACAATACTGAAAGTGACAAACATTTGGTCTCAACCTGCCAAGGTAGGAGCGATATGCGTCTGGTTTTGCCAGAGCGGGTCACAAATAGCAAAATTTACATGTACTGTGAAGTAGGAGAAAACAGGAACTGCAAAAAACCCACATTGTTTTACTTGGAGGCAAAAAAAATGTTTTCGAGTTCAAATAAAGTAAAGAAAGGTTATTTCCAAAAGGCATTGGAACAGTCAGGCAGTTCAATGACAATCAGAACATTGTGTGAAAAAATTTATGACTTACCCTTCCCCAGCAATCTTGCCATGAATTCCCTCCAACAATGTCCCACAAGGAGAAGAATGGCCAATCAAAACTGTTGATCCAATTACTGGCCATTGGTCTCGGAATATATAACTTGAAAGTGAGTTGGTCTTGGACAATCGTGCTCGGCGCAGGCCATTATGTCCGAGGGGTGTAACGCCTTCGGTTGTTCTCTGGTATTGATTGCACCCAGTAACATCTGCCTAATTGCTTTTGAAAAATTCATGCTATGTGTGATGCCTGAGTGATTATAATGAATTGGTATTGTTTTCTTTGTGAGAATTTTGTGTTCTTGTCATTTGGCAGGACACTTTTCATTCCTCTAAGTCCAGTAGGACAAAGTGATAAAAAATCATCCATAGACAAATCATCCATAATACAAATACAAATTTACCGTACCTATTTTGACGGAAAAATGAAATACAAATACATCCATAGACAAATCCCAAATTGACGTAAACGATAAAGATCTGTGCACTTCTGCCAAAATTGCAAACACAACCTCGGTCTGAAACTGAATGACGTGACGCAGAGAACCCCACGACAGTGACTTCGACGATGTTGCGTCACGTCAGCTGGTTTCAGATGGAGGTTGTTTGCGATTTCGGCGGAAGTGCACAGATCTGCGAATTCGAGAGCGTGTGCATATATCAAAAGTCCACCATCTTGACAGTCAAATTGATGTCAGTTGACGTCATTGATTGACCACGTAGTGCGGCAGAAGTGGAGTGACTTCAACCCTGACGTACCTACACATGGCTCACTTTGCCGTCGATGCCAACATGGTGGGCTTCCGGTCAAAAGTGGGATGTCAGTATATGACCCTCTGCACAAGTTCTACTTTGCCACATGAAGCTCTCATTCGGAACCTACTTCGGCCATATTTCAAGTGCAGAGTTCAAAGCATTGATAACAATCACAGCCCATAACGGGAAATTTATTTTTGACTCTGAATTGGTAGTTCTGAAACTGAATGGACATTTTGGGCTCAGAATGACGTACCGTTTGATGTACAGGTGTTGTGATTTTCCAAGGTGACAATTTGGTGTGTAACAGGAGACTGAAATGGAGATAACGGGAGATAATTTGAAGTTGACCGATTCAATAGCAACATTGAGATGTGGTCAACTTCGGACTCAAATCTGTTGAATTTCTGATCAGTGTGTTTGGGCACAGTTCGGCATTATGCATTTACCTGGAGCTGGTAATGGTTGGGATGGCCACTCAGATTTGTCAAGCAACTTTTAGCCTCATCACCGAGAGTGACAAATTTTCCAATTTCTGCTAAACCTACCAAATCCCACAGAAACCCCCAGCAATTACCCTCTATCACATGAAGACCAGGTTCGTCCGGGGATTGAACCGGCAACCTCAGAGGTGATAGGCGCCAAATTTTCCAATGCACCAGTATTGCAGCCCAATGAGAGACTTACTGCCGTTAGAGGCCACCACTGTCCTAGAACATCACGGAAATTGACGTCACAGAGAAGTCCACGCCACAGCGTCATCCATAATGACATCAGGTTGTGACGACGACATCAAATTTTGTGACGTTCTTGGAGCGTTAACTGGTTGTAGCCTCTAAGGCCGGGTTCACACACAGCCACAAGGTACACGGACACGCCGGCGAACAATGGCTCCACAAAGGATTCAAGACCATGAAACCTTTGTTTGCCGCCGTGTCGATGTAGCGTGTAGCTCTATGTGAACCCGGCCTAACAGCAGTAAAGTCTGTCATTGTTTCCATTGCACCTCGCTGATGCGGAGGCAAACATTCATATCTAAAAGTTGAAATGGCCCAGGGGTGAAATATCCTGATCATTGAACCACTAATGCAGTACGGAAGTCAACTTTCCATCAAATGAGAGTCAATATAAGCCAATTTTATGGTCCAGTAAAGTGCAAGTGATAAAACTTTGATCATGAAAGTTACGTTGGTGATGATTTTCCCATGCGTAGGAATGAGTCATGATCACAGCGTAATTTGTACCAAGTGAACCATTATTTTATCTCATTCGGAGTACACTTAGCAGGTTGTATTGGACTGTTCTGTGATAAAAACAAAGAATATATGCGAAAAATTACACAACTGATTGCTCGCCAGCAACTGGAGACGAGCCGTTCTTTTTTTTTGCGTCCAGTGCATTTGCACTTGAGTTTTCTTGGGAAAGAAGTCTACACCAGTTGCTTTGCGAGTGAAGCAACTCAGGCACTTTCTAGTTGAGATCCCATAAGTGAAATTCACTTCTGGGATCTCAACTAGAAAGTGCCTGACGAAGACGGAGAGGAGACGACCCTTCGTATTATATACCCAGTCACAATGAAACTTAACAAATTGGGCAAATAGCACTTAAAATTGTGCCAAGTGATTTCCAAAGCTTTCCACCCATGTTGATGAAATTCAATGTAGATTTTGTACACAGCAATGTATGCATTTTCCTGTCATACTTAATGCGACACGGAATAAATTTGTTCCATTGTTGGTCCATTGACAGTCCAATGTGAAATTTCCACCTGCTGACACCCCTCTCTTGGATATGTGGAATGGACTTGTCGGGTTCATGTTCATACTACCTGTGGACTTTCGTTGATCATCATGTATAAGTTTGCATTTTTCCTTTGATTTCGAGTTTCGGATATTCGTGAAGATGCCTGCTGGCCGTGGTAAGGGTGTCCTAGTGTAGTTTTCCCGTCCCATTCTATGGCGTAATGGCTTTTTTCCAGAAAGCCATGTTTCCTTTCATTCGTGGTAGTTTTTAGGCGATAGGACTTGGTGTATGAGCGGCACACAACTTTGGGACAACTTCATATTCAGCATTCCTGGACCCGAGTCCATGGAACAACGTGGTGTTTGGTGAATTATTTTGCTTGACCTATCATTATCAATTTCAAAGGTATTTTCATTTCCAAGACCTGGTGATATAATTGAAAGTCATTTGTAGGCCTATTTTGATTCTCACGGCCCATATTTTAAAGCTTAGAGGAACTGACTTCCCTCATTGACAAGTTAGACAAAAATCTTAAAATTTACTGGGTTGTCATCCACATATACAAAGCCAGTTGACATACAGTTGAAGCTGGTCCACTAAAAAAATGATTCTAAGTTTGTGTGGGATGGGACACTTTCAGGGGCAATCTTAGATCTAAAGTCTTCATTCTCTGCAAGAGACAAAGGTCAAAATCAGTCACTGAAATTGTCCTCTGCACGAGGCCTGTTTTGCAGCAGCACTTGCACTCCACAAAACTGGCCATTTTCTGACATATTTTTAGCCACTGTGACACTATAAGCTAGATGTAGGTATATTGCCAAATGGACCCAAGTAGCGACTGCTTTCGCCTATGTTAATCTCTGTATGATAGAAATGTCGGAAGTTGCCCTCGATGTCCCCAAGCTGGCCAAAACCAGCCTCGTGTAATACTGACTACATGTATATGTTCATCCCACAAGTCTTGACTAATCTTCTCATATGTTCAGCGCCCTCCGGGTTATGACCATTGCCGTGTCCATACTGGTACCAGGCATACAAGACAAAATTATGTGGGACGAATATTCTTATACGGCAATAGCTTCGGGATGTTTGTAAGGTAAACTTGTCGTGGTTATCATATGGACTTTCTCAGACAGCGAGACATCAATGACGTGGGAGAGACAATTAAGTGAGATGGATCAGAGGCCACACTTATTTTATTTGTTGGATTACAGATTTTTACGTCAAAATGTAAGTGAGGTAGGAGAGAGAAAAATTTTCAAAAGACAGTAAAAATTTTAAAAGGGATAAAAAAATTTAAAAATGAGAGAAAAAATTATAAAGAGAAAAAATTTTAAAGGAAAAAAGATTTTAAAAGAAAAATTTAAAAAGAAAAAATTCTAAAAAGAGGGAAAAAATTTAAAAATAGGAAAAATTTAAAGAGAAAAAAATTGAAGAAAAACATGTAGGCCTACGTACGTTGAAAACAAGAGTTGAATGTCAAGTATGAGGTGTGAACTAGGTCACATTCTCTCCAAAATCATCATTTGAATTGTAATAGTGCATGTAAAAAATTCATGAATGAAACTCATGAATTTTTATGCTCATGCAGATTTATGAATAACCAGAAGACAAGTGTAGGCCTTTAGATTAATAAAAAAAAACCACACGAATGATTTTCAATTTCACACAAAAGAGGCACAATGAATGGAAAATATTTTTGATCATAAACACCTGGTGGAAAATTTGAGAAAAAAATTTCTAAATCATGACATCAATACATTTTCAACATTACCCCTACCTCAAGTTCTTTTTTGCCATATGTTGCTCCTTGTGGTGTGGCATTTGCCCCTCTGCATACCATAGCCACTAGAAAATAGATCTTTACAAAACTTCCCACATGTGTAATATTAGTTGGTGACTAGTTATATATTTTATAGCATGATATTAACGGTCTCTTGTGTTCATGGTGGAGGGCTGATGAAGTGGCTAGAGGACCTGGGAAAACAACAAACCATGGGAATATCACCCGGTTTTAAGAAGGTTGACAAAAACTTCTGTTCTTTGTGACTGGCTTGATCTACAGTTCATGGTTCCTTGACAATTGTTGTGTACATTATGGTTGAGTTTGATGCGTCAATTATTTCACAATTTTCACAGAAAATACTTTCTGATATCTGAATGGTTCTTCCGTGCAGGCAATGAACTGGGTCGTGACAAAAATAGATATTTTTGGTCACAGCAATTACTAGAGTTGTGAACATGTGGATCTCAGAGCCCAAAGCCTGCTGTGAAGTTGGTCCTCGACACAGGGCAGAAAGTTTCAACTCTCATACATTGCAATAGACCATTCTCAAATTCGCAGATCTGCGCACTTCCGCCGAAATCTCAACCAGAACCTCGATCTGAAACCAGCTGACGTGACCTGACACCATCCATGATTCAGCAATGGTCGAGTCTGATGCAACGTCTTCGACGTCACTGTCGTGGGGTTGCCTGCGTCATGTCATTTAGTTTCAGACCGAGGTTTATTGTTGCGATTTCGGTGGAAGTGCGCAGACATGGCAGATCTTTGAGAACAGTCTATATACAGCAGATTTTCTTTCTGCTGCCGGTCTGCCCACCTTGTGCGTTGTCCATTTGAAGAGTAAAACCCACTTGCCAAAAAACTAGGCCTACTTAATTGCTATTAGTATACATATCAATTTTCCACATCGCAAAATTGAACAATGGGGTCCGATCATATTGCACGGGTCTCTTATTATAACAAGCCGTGTGGCCAAAATTCTATTCAAATATGTCAAAGACGATTATTTGGTTTGGCCAGAAATAATAAGTTTATATAGTAGTCGTGTAAGCGTGTAGCCTCGGACTATACGCTTATCCAAATGGGCCGCAGGGTAATAAACATGAAGTTTAATTTCCTGGGAGTAGTAATCAGTATGGGGTTTGTTTTTCATGTTCTCAGTCCCATACGAAAAAAACTGTCTCAGAAATATGCTAAACTTGCTGATGAGCATAAAATCTTCGTCTTACTCAACATGAAACAAATGTTTCTGTTATTTTTTCCACTTCTAAAACTTGATTGAATGTGGTTCGAATTTTCCTTAATCAATTTATACACAGCACCTTGTCTGCGCCCCCTTACGAATAATACCAAACTAAACTAATAGGAAAGTGTGAGATTATGGGTCTTTTCTTATTAACCATGTCCAAATATTTGCCCAAATTGTTCAAAATTTGCCCCAGTGTTAATTCTATGTTTGTCATTAATTAAGTTGGCACATACTAGCCATTCTTACCATTGTCAAGAAATGTTGAAATGTTTGGTGTCAACGGATTAGCAAGCTAGGGGTAATTGTTGCCAAATATTGTGAGAAGTCACTGTTGGCAAATTGTGACCCTTGCTTTGTCGGCGCATGCAAAGACTGATGCCGTCATCTGCCGAAAACTATTCCGACCATCTCCTTGGCATGATACTAAGTTATCTGACACAACTGTTCCCTGGTTGTTCACGTCCATCACATGGGACAGTAAGCCTTGTGCCTTGTGCCTCTGCAAGGGCAGGTAAAAGATCCCATCCAAATGAGGAACATGAGTATCTTACCCCAATAAAGTAAAAAATAAAATAAATGTAAAAAATAAAGAAAATAAAAAATAAAATAAATAATAGAAAAAAGCAGGAAAAATAAAAATGAAATTGAAAAATTGAAAAATTAAAATGGAAAATAAATAAATATAAAAAAGTACAAAAGAAAAATATTAAAGTAAAAATTAATAAAAAACTAAATAAAAAACAAAAAGAAAAAATGAAAGTAAAAATTGGGAAAATAAAATAAAAAGAACATAGCCTACACATAAATAAAACAGGGAATTGAAAATAATAAAGTAATTAATTTGTTAAAAAATATTAAACAAAATAAAACCAAAAATAAAAATAGAAAAGTATACATGTAAATGAGAAAGTAAAAATGGGGAAAATGGGAAAATCCCAAAATAAAAATTAAATCAAAAATATAAAAATAAACAAAGATAAAAAAGTAAAAATCAAATAAAAATAAAAGGAAATTTTAAAAAATTCTTACCTGAAAAAGAAAGATATGATTGATTTTCTGACGAGAATTCCAGCAACACCCTCAACAAATCATTGACTTGTTGGCATGACAGATGAGTCATACACAATAAAAATCAATAGAATCAGTGAACACACTCAACATGTTATACATTCTTCATGGCCCTCGCCACACATTCCACACACCAGCTTTACCACCTAGTACTAAACATGACCATTCTCTCCGGCTGAAAGTTTCCCACGCTTCCTAGTTATTTCTCACCATTAACGCACGGCATATGGATTATCAATGAATTTGAACAAAGTTGAGAGTTTTCTGCATGTATTCTATTGTCGTACCGATCGAACATGAACAGTCAGTGGCAATGAAATAATTTGAGACAAAACTTACTCTGGTGTGATTTGAGATATTAGGGAGGTTTAGAAATCAATCAGCCCTCCGCTGATGGGGAGTGAGAAAAACATGTTCTTGGCCCGACACGGGTTGTGTATTTGGTGTTCGAGACTGCCTTTCTTGAGTTGAGTCAGTAACTACATGACCTAGGTCAGCACGAGTGTGGTCAAGAACGAGGATTTCAAATATGCCTTTGGGACCATCTGGGTCAAGCAGGCCGCTTTTGCCAACATGAGCTACATGTAAAAGGAAGTTCTCAATCGCCTGAGCATGTAGCACCCGGGATGTAGCACCATCAACACAATTAAAATATTAGAAGTTGTCATCCATTTCATGCGGTTGTCATGTGGTTTTTCCAACGAAGACTGTTGGATTAGCCCCATGGTTGTTTAGAAATGGAGACAATAGGGCAGCATGATCTAGGAATAAGATATCCCCCATTGGCCCAGATTTCCTGTTTTGGACACTTGTGTGCATGGTTCTAGAAATGTCACCACCTCAAGGGTTTAGGAGATAATCGTATCAGCTTGTTGGATTAACCTCAGAGGGCTCGACGTGTCAGTTTCCAAGGGCAGAGGTTGTTAGAAAGATTCAAATTTCCTTGAAGTCTTTTGCTGAGACACACCACAATCTTGAAGCGAGTGTGATCTCAAATAGGCGCAGATCCCCTCTGCACTTGGCCACTTGGCATGATTTTTCATCAGGATTGGCCAGAAATCACATCTCAGAGCATTTACAGGAAAATTTTCTGGTGGAGGGCCACCACACACCTTCAGCATGGCGGCCTGCATGGCCCCATTCTCAGACCCCCCCCAGACCTCTGTCCTTGTGCTTTTGGTAAAGTGACTTCTTGTAGAAGTTCACCATAATGTATAAGCTTTAGCCAGCTTTATAACTTCCGTATTACTGGTCAATCGGCTAAAGTTTAGAATCCCTGATCAGAAATGACGTTACTCCATGGCACACAATGGAAATCCTATTGTACCATGCTTATTCCGTCAATCGATGACCTTTTTTTGGGCACTGAGCGGGGATTCTAAACTCCTTCCGGTCAATCCAAGGGATTTTTGACCTCAAGGAAGGGATTTCCTTGAGCGCCTTAGTGACAAAATTTATGCCCTTAATATGTAATTATCGTAACACATACATGTGCCAAGTTATTTTACCAATAATTCTAATAACAACAGCTGGGCAAAGAGAGCATTCAGAATGATTTTTGATGTGGTTTTAGTTTTTTTGGGTCGTTTAATCCTCCATAACCTTCGACTGTACCTCCATAACCTTACGGTTGTGATGTATGAGAACCTTTTATGAACAAGTTTTCAGATTTTGGCTTTCTCGTTGAAATGTTCGCCAGTCCCATTAATGCTAAGAATTCTGAAAATTAGCTCTCTCAAACGGGAGTGTTTTTCCTGGACCTGTGCCTACACACTTATTGGTTGTGGCACCCTGAGCTCCTGCTGTGAAAAATAAGTACGTTCTCTTCATTAAATAGGTGTTGTTTACACCCTCGTACCACCCTTCACAGGGGGGAGCTGGTTGAAAATTAAACCCCTATTCTACAGCTGATGTCCCATGCTGTTATGCAAGCTTGTCAACTCCCTATAAAACAACAGTAAACATAAATATAATACATAAATATAATAAGCTATAATATAATGATATATAATGAGCTGGCAATTAACACTTCGTTAAGGCTTAATTAGGCTCCTTAAAACAATACATTTTTACTTCAATTATGGTATGACTTTGATCTTAAAGAACTGCTTATGTTTTGGTTTCAATTTATCTGGCCCTGTCCCCGCAACCTGTGCTCTCTGTAATAAGGTCCATGGGGCATTATTTTAATGGCAAACAAAAGGACACTTTTTATGGCCCTCATATGAAGACAAGCTGGCCCTCCCCATTTAGACCCCTTCCTGTGCTGTTCTCGATCATGCCAGGGGTGTTATTTTTGGGGTTATTCACACTACAGTGTCACGCGACTACCGATAGTCCAGTTGTGCTCTGGTTCATGTCCGGTGGAGACGTGCAGTGTCTGTGTTGGCCTACTTCATTTCGTAGTGTGACAAATTGTGATATTTTGTGCGTGTAAAACCTGGAGTATTTCTACTAAGGCGAGGAAACATGGTTGGTGTTGGTAAGTTCGTAAAATTTTGCTCAAATCTCCGTCTTGACAAAGTTTCGAGAGGGTTTTTGCCACGATCGACTCACGTGAGTTTGGAACAACTTCCTTCTTGTAATTTCGCAGTGTGACGAGTTGTGATACAGTGCACCCTCGCTCTTACGAACCTCGATTTTACGTACTCCTGGATATTACAAACCCAAAGCCTGTCTCCCCAAATTTCATGACATGTATGAAAATCCTCGCTATTATGAACTCCATGTTAGTAGGAACATAACCCTTGGACCCCGAAGGGTCTGTAATAATGAGGGGGGGGGGGCTTATTTTATGCAAGTGAAACCTGCATATTGTGGAGTATTTTACTACACGTGGAAACATTAATTGTAAGTCCGTGAAATTTTTGCTGAAACTTCCATCTCGAGAAAGCGTGCAAGAGTTCTTTTCCATGATTGATCATCACTCATGAGTTCGAACCAACTCCCTGCAGGGAACGTAATATTCACGACATCAACTCATTAATATCTCTGTTGGTCTACCTCAGTCATAATTTCTCATTGTGAATTATTGATGGTACTAAGTTATCACGAAAATTTCGTCTTCCATGTCGTCTGGTTGTTGGTAATACTTTCGCATACTACTCTCTCTGTTCTGATCGAAAGACGCTTGAATCTTGTAAAGTGAGCGATTCGTTAGCTGGCTGTACGTAGCCCTCTTACCACTCCCTCAGCCAAGTTCACAAAAGTTTCGAAGGCTTTGTGTCTCATAAGACACTTGATCTTCAATTTTGCTGTGGGCAATAGAGAGCGTGTAGATAACGTCATCACGTCATGTGATCAGTCTGTATCCGCCATATTGGACGGCAAATGACGTTGTGGACCCATGTGTTGCACTCTGTTGTCAGCGCAAGTGGAGTGTGTCTGACTTCAACCCTGACGTGATCTACACACGGGGCTGACTTCAACCCTGACGTGATCTACACACGGGGCTGACTTCAACCCTGACGTGATCTACACACGGGGCTGACTTCAACCCTGATGTGATCTACACACGTGGCACACTTGTCGTCGACGTCAGCATGGTGGAATACCGGTCAAAAGTGACGTCGTAATGAGCCACTGCACGCTCTCTATACGGACATTCATTACTCTCTCTCTCTCATACTACTCGATCCCTCAACACTTCCGCTTTCTCTAGCTAATGTCACCAACAGGGGTCCACCCACTGCCTTTGCTGAGTCCATGGTGGTTCTTCTAGTTTTATAGCAGCAGTCCACCTTTCTGGATTCTTCCCTTTCTAAGTTCTATCATCAGGCAGAGTGGAAGCATTCATGATATTGTCATGGCTCCTTGCAAACCTACACCCAGACAAGTTTCATCAATGGTACAATAGAGAGTCCTTCTAGCAGTACCTGTAGTCTATCCTTCTGGACCCATCCCTTTCTCTCCTAATGAAGTTCAACTATCAGGCAAAGTGGAGGCATTAAAAATGGGTTGTCACAGGTCCTTGTAAACCGACACCCAGCCAAGTTTTGTCAATGGGAACACGGAGAGATCATCATTCGAGTGAAATGAACCGAAATTTCATGAACCTTTGAAAAATGGAACCGGAGATTCAGTGATAAGGATGTGTTAACTGATGATTGCATGGCGATTGAAAAGAACGGATCATCACTGGCGACTAGATTGAAGTTTAAAGAGCGGGCTTGGCCGTCTGACTGGGCGAGGCACAATGGACACCACGTCCCGGACACTGGGGCCTGACTGGTCAAAGCGTTTTTGGTCCCTTTCATCCTATTGTGACAAATCCAATTATTTTTACTGCTAACCACTTTGATTGTCACCATAAAATCTTGTGGACAGCCACTCTATCTAATTCAATAGAAACTGTCCATTGAACCGCTGATCCATTGTGCTGTCCCTTTTCAAGTTTATAAAAATAACAAAATGGCCCTTTTCATGCAATTTCCGCAGGGTCTAAATTTAATGCAATGGAAAAAATATCCGGTATGACCCCCTGGCGTTACAACCTCACTCTTTCCGTAAACGTATCAGAACTGCACAGAAAATGCACAGCGGTTTAATCCTGTGGTGAGGTTGGTGCCATTTCATTCAATACCAACCTTGTAACCAGTGAAAACACTTCGAAATTCTCTGCAGTTGAAGTGTAATTGGCACCTGCATTGAGGTTTGTGGTCAAAAGTTGACATATGTTTGCATAAGGGGCCAAGATGAAAGGAGTTGCTTTCATTTCGTTCGATGGCCTCTGGCGAGAGTTTGATCCTGCCATTAATTATCATATCATAGCAACAGACACTGCAACCATCATTTGATTTACTCAGCTACACCCAGAGTCCAGCAGATGGCATCTTAATGTCAAAGTTTTCTCACTTCCTGTGGTGTTGATTAAAAATTATTTGAAGAAATGTTGTTCCTATGAACCATCTGAAGAATATTTCTTCAAATTTCTTTCAATTCATTTCCCCACCCATCAGAAAATTTGACAGAAGACACCGTCTGCACAAACCAGGGGGCAGACGAGTAGGCCTACACTCACTGAGGTTAAAAGCATGGATCCAGGACTTTTGCAGAGGGTACAGGTCTGAGGATGGTGGCCCTCTGAAGGCTGAGAGTTCTCAGAATATTCTAAAATCGCAATGCCCTGAGATGTGAGTTCTTCCAATCCTGACGAACAATCATTGGTTTCCTGGAGCAGGGGAAAGTTCCGGCCCCCTGGAATCATGCCCGAGGTCCTGGAGGTGAAAGTTTCTGATAAGCTTCATCAAAATTGGAGCAAATTGAAGCATGATTCCTCCCATTTCTGCTCAGCATGGGTGACGTTTGTCCGACATTGTCGTCTTACAGGACAGTCTCACCCCATGCTGGTCCTGGTATGTCATGCTTGAGATTCGTGACCAGCCTCTAATCGAATCAGCCAGGAGAGTGTCATTCAATTCTGGACTCCGTCTTTGTTGGAGAGGATTTAGATCTATTTTCAAACTCCTCATGATCTCATACACTTCCTTCCTTCAAAAATACACATCGCTAGAGAAGTTTTCAAAATAAGATATTACTGGTATTGCAGAGACAGAGTGCTCTTCAGGCCATCACATGGGACAGTAAGCCGTGGCGCCCTGTACCTTGTGCCCCTGCCAAGGGCAAATGAAAGACCCCATCCAAGTGAGGAACATGAGTAGCTTGAGATGGCCTCTTCTCTACTTACCAGAGCCAATAATGCTATGGCTTCGGCCCTGATGGAAAAATCTAATCCAATATACTCAACCATTGTCCTATCTTGTCTTTCCAGTGGAGTCCGAAGACACCGTCCCTACAGAGACCATCATCATCGTGGCGAGTGTATGTGGTGCTGTTGTCCTTATCCTGCTCGTTGTTTTGTTAGTGGTATGTTGTCGGAGACAGAAGAAGGACAAAGAATTTCCCGAGGCAGCTCAGTAAGTCAATTTTTGCCATAATAAGTTGAGACCAATAAACGATTCTCGAATTTGCAGATCTGCGCAATTCCGCTGAAATCTCAACCAGAACCTCGATCTGAAACCGGCGGACGTGACGCCATCCATGATTCAGCAAAGGTCGACCCTGGTGCAACGTCTTTGACGTCACTGTCGTGGGGTTGTCTGCGTCACGTCATTCAGTTTCAGATCGAGGTTGTGGTTTAGATTTCGGCGGAAGTGCACAGATCTTTGTCGTTTGCACAAATTTCAAACTTTGTAGAAAGACATATGTGATAACAAGTTCCTCCTTTATATTTTCAGTCGACGTCCGAATCCAGTTCCTGTAACTGGCTCAAAACGAGGCCGGCGACCCCCATCAGGTATTGACAATCCCGCATTAGATACGCTAGACGGAGACCTGGACGACCCCACAATGGGAGGTGTGTTTGCCACTAACACGTCACGTAAGGGATTCGGTGTCGGATGGTAGATGGCGCTGTAACCCTGTTGTCGCACTGTGGCTGTGGCTTGCACTCCTTTTCCGCTGTTTTATTTTCATCGTAACCCCGGGGCTTCCTTTCATCAGCAGTGCTTTTCATAAGATTATGTGACGTCTTCCTCCAGAGTCCAGCAGACAACATCTTCTGCCTAAGTTTCCTAACATCCTACGATATAGACCATTCTCAAATTAATGTAAACCACAAAGATCTGCACACTTCTGCCGAGATCACAACCAGAACCTCGGTCTGAACCTGAATGCCGTGACGAAGAGAACCCCACGACAGTGACTTCGAAGACGTTGCATCAGACTCGACCATTGCTGAATCATGGATTGCGTCACGTCAGCTGGTTTCAGATCGAGGTATATGGTTGTGATTTTGGGCGAAGTGCGCAGATCAGTGAATTCGAGAATTGTCTATTGATTGAAAAATATTTGAAGAATGTTTCTGTTTCTATTTCTATAAATTTGGCCCAGAATATCTTATGGAAAGCACTACATCATATTCATTCATTTTACATTCATATTCCTATGCTAACAATTCCGGGCATTGGAAAGTTTCTCCCTATAAATTTCAGGATCCACATTCATAAACGTAAGTCAAAGTATGATACTTATCTTTTATGTTGAACAAATGATAAGTGCCATACTTAGACTTAAGTGGTTATATGAATATGAGCTCTGGAGTGTTCCCCCATGAATGGTGGCTGTAGGAGCAAGTAAATGCTTTTACTTATTTTCTGCAGAAGCATTTCCTAGACTTCATTGATATCAACCATTGTATCCAAACATGAGGAACATTCATTATGACATCACAGAGGATAGAAATTTACGCTTCAGGTCCCACGAGAGCTGCCAAAATAAGCTTTTCATGTTGTTTATAAATGGAGTTTTTGCAAAATGAAACGCCAACGCGAACACCAATCCATTGTTCGATGCCATAAAGAGAGTACCGAACAAAAGGATAGACGTTCACGTTGGCGATTCAGGGGCTTGTGAAAACACCATTATATAGATCATTTCCACATTAACCAAAAACTAAACCATTTGATAACATCATCACTCAACCTTTCCTTCCCAAATCCTGCCTCAAATGAACAACATTTGAGTTGCTGTTGTTGCTTCCAGCGCTTTTAAGTGTGGTAAATACAGTCCACTCTCGTTATACCGCCCCTCGATATACCGCCACAGACAATTGATTTCCTCGGTCGAAGGCATTTCAACATTGCCAACAACAATACCCTCGATATACCGCCACTGGCGGTATAACGAGAATGGACTGTAGGTATTTTAGTCGGGCATTTTCTCATCGCTTACGAATTCATGTTGTAGTTTATACCAGTGTTTAAAAAGCTGTGAAATGTTCGGTAGTATATGGCACAGGTCAAAGGCGAAATTGTGTTAAGAGATATCAGAAATCATAAGGTTTCTGTCAAAATGCAACAGAATTTCCTCCTGCGCCCCCATCT
>NMRB01000097.1:588665-617675 GCA_002633025.1 Notospermus geniculatus
GGTATTCAATATGGCCGCCAGGAAGACATCTTGGTTTTAGCATTCCGGACCATAACTCAAGAATGGAATGCCCGATTGATCTCATATTTGCATGGTGTAATGGGGTCCATCGGGGGAGGTTCCCTATCGATTTTGGTTGCGACCTGATATTCAATATGGCCGCCAGGATGTTGGTTTTAGCATTCCGTACCGTAACTCAAGAACGGGTTGCCTGATTTATTTCATATTTGTATGGTGTAATGGGCTGGATCGGGGGAGGTTCCCTATCGATTTTAGTTGTGACCCAATATTCAATATGGCTGCCAGGAAGACATCTTTGTTTTTGCATTCCGGACCGTGACTCAAGAACAGGTGACCCGATATTCAGCGTGATGCACCAGAGCGGGGGCATACTTGCAATCGCCCCGATTGCGTTACATCTAGTTTCTATGCATAGCATAGTGTGCATTGTGTATATTTGTTCATCAACTTCAGATTTGATGGAACTATGTTCAAACATGATATTTACATCCCTCCCATATGCCATGTAAAACTGACATGCATTAGGCCTGCTACAATTGTGGCTGGGCTCGAGGATGTCCCATTTCCAAGAGCTATCGCCTAGAACGAGGCTGGGTGTGGGTATAAAATGTGGACGTGGGGCACGGCACTTTCAAACTATGAATTCCAAAGAACCCTCCAAAATTCGCTTGAGGTTTAGAATATAAACCTACTTTTTAAATTGTGCAGGTTTTCGCAGTTTTGGAGTTCTTTTAACTTGAACGTTTGTTGAGAGGGATGTCAGTGTCATGTTTCAGGGGCTGCTTGTACATTTGTGTAGTCATGGACATGGCAACAACAGCCATACATGTACGTGTAGAATTTTTATCCAGTCCTTTTGAAATACATGTACCGGTACATGTACTGGTATATGAATGAATAAGTAAGAAAGAAAGATAAGAACTCAGTGGAGGGTTGAGAAGAACACGTTCTTGGCCCGACTCGGATTGCGTTCTTGGCTTTCGAGACTGCTGTTCTCAAGTTGAGTCAGCAGCTACATGAACTAGGTCAGCACGAGTGTGGTCAAGAATGGGGATCCGAATACACCCACTGATTACCTCATGATGACAGTTTACTTGCCAGTCAGGGAACAAGCAATAGGAGTTGTATTGTTCCAAGAGGTGTAGAACCATGTCCATGACTGCACCAGGCTGTCAGCAAATGAGGTGACATTTGTCATGTTTATAATGTTTGTAAATATAAAATTGGTGCTAACTGTGTACCATAGCGAAGAGATCTGTCACACAAGTAGGAGTTTTTGTAAAGTTTTCACCGAGACCATTGTTGATATTGTTAGGAAATCATTCATTGTATCGACCCTTTACGGACTAGCATGCTCTCAAATATGAGAAAATTGGCGGGTCACTTTTATTCCGGAAAATGGTAAAACTTTGGGAATTTTAGTAAAGAGTAACTGTCCGTAAGGGGTTGATACACTGGTTTATGCTGCTGATATTTTAATGCGATGAAACGACGACAGAGGAAGAATCGTGTAGACGCAGTGGGTTGAATTTATGAAGGGTGTGCAAGGTTTAGACACAACAGGACCAACGGATTATCCCCGACCCTCACACTCTGTGTATTCAGTAAACATCTGTTTTGTCAAACACCCTTCATAATTTTGGCCCTCTTCATCGAGAAGTGCTGCAGATGATGAAAATTCTTTGAAGGCTGAAGATGAAGGTGAAGGCTGGTATCCTTTCCTTGATGCTTGGGTAACTGGTTCTGTTTTCCAGTAAAGTGTTGAGTTGATTATTTTCCTAGCCCAGCTGGGATCAGTTTCAGGATTTTGATCAAAATGGCAAATTGACACATTTTTCATAAAATTTGCAAAATCAATCATCAGAACATAAATGTGACCCAATCCAGCAAAAGTTTGTTCCTGTTGCAACCGAGGAAAGGGTTAGCAGCTTTACAACGCAACAGCTGAAATATGTGTCTCTGCAGGTTGACGATAGCAGTGGACAGCAATGATAATAGTTGAGTAAACTGATGACCAGTGATGATCACCTGCGACAAGCACCTGCTTTTGCTGGAGTGGGTCACAAATTTCCCTTCCTCTGTCTATTTCCTGTTCCTAACTCTATTTATCATCCCTGTATTTTTACATCATTGATAATAAAAACACTGAAAATACTATTAAATGTTGTTAACCTGTTTCTTCTTGCACTGCATGATTGGTACGTGTTGGCTGTGGTGAAGGACTGTAGACACATTACTTTCCTGCACCTCACTGGAAAAAGATGATGGAACAGCATGTGTCGTTGTTCCTAGAGACCCACATTGATGTCCTGTAAGTAGTTGGGCGCATAATCAGGCGCGGATCCAGGGGGTGCACCCAGCACACGCCCTCCCTTCTTTGGCAAACATATCTGTAAAATCGACCACGAAATTCTGAAATTTGGAGCACATCATTGAAATTCACCGCAGATTTCAATGTCTCTAGCACAGTGTGCCCCCTCTTTTCTGAAATCATGGATCCGCACCTGATAATAGCATGATCGTTACTATTATGTGGCATGCTTGAAATGTGAACTTTGATCATAGGTTGAGTTGCTGTCCACATCCTCCCATGGCAAGGCTTTCGTCTTGCTCCTCTTGACACATGCATGATGAGGAGTGAGGGAAACCCCTGCTGTGGGAGGAACATCCTCCCTCGCTACTCTTCATCCACTCACATTCTGTGTGCGAGTGTTTGAAGAGGAACGAGACCAAAGCCCTTCTGCGGCGGGAGGGTGTGAGAGGAGCTGACCACCATCTTGATTACTCCAGGGATTTCCAAGAAATTTGCCAATCGCAGATTGTCAGTTTGTAGGCAAATGCACCCAAGGAGCGGTGCATCAGTTTGGGGTGCAAGCCTGAAGATGAGGACAACTGCACCAAAACCACCCAGCAATGGCTATGAGTGAAATGAATGTTGATATACATGTACATCCTCTCACACCAGGGGGTTTTGACATCGCTTTTCTGCATCCACTCACACAAACTTCATGTGCCAGTGTATGATGTAGAGGAGCCAGACCAAAACCTTGCTGTGGGAGAAAATATTCGGCTCTATCTGCCTCTACCTCATTTTATTCACGCCGCCACTTCGAAAACCTGGTTATTCGCCACGCCCAGCGTGCGCCTTGTATCATGTTTATAATGTTTGTAAATATAAAATTGGTGCTAACTGTGTACCATAGCGAAGAGATCTGTCACAATTACATGTAGGAGTTTTTGTAAAGTTTTCACCGAGACCATTGTTGATATTGTTAGGAAATCATTCATTGTATTGACCCTTTACGGACTAGCATGCTCTCAAATATGAGAAAATTGGGTCACTTTTCTTACGGAAAATGGTAAATTTTGGAATTTTAGCGAAGAGTAACTGTCCGTAAAGGGTTGATATACTGGTTTATGCTGCTGATATTTTAATGCGATGAAACGACGACAGAGGAACAATCGTGTAGATGTGGTGGGCAGAATTTATGAAGGGTGTGCAAGGTTTAGACGCAACAGGACCAACGGTTTATCCCTGACCCTCACACTCTGTGTATTCAGTAAACATCTGTTTTGTCAAACACCCTTCATAATTTTGGCCCTGTTCATCGAGAAGTGCTGCAGATGATGAAAATTCGTTGAAGATGAAGGTGAAGGCTGGTATCCTTTCCTTGACGCTTGGGTAACTGGTTCTGTTTTCCAGAAAAGTGTTGAGTTGATTATTTTCCTAGCCCAGCTGGGATCAGTTTCAGGATTTTGATCAAAATGGCAAAAATTGACACGTTTTTCATGATAAAGATTTGCAAAATCAATCATCAGAACATAAATGTGACCCAATCCAGCAAAAGTCTGTTCCTGTTGCAACCGAGGAAAGGGTTAGCAGGTTTACAACACAACAGCTGAAATATGTGTCTCTGCAGGCTGACAATAGCAGTGGACAGCAGTGATAATAGTTGAGTAAACTGATGACCAATGATGATCACCTGCGACAAGCGCCTGCTTTTGCTGGAATGGGTCAAAAATTTCACTTCCTCTGTCTATTTCCTGTTCCTAACTCTATTTATCATCCCTGTATTTTTACATCATTGATAATAAAAACACTGAAAATACTATTAAATGTTGTTAACCTGTTTCTTCTTGCACTGCATGATTGGTTCGTGTTGGTTGTGGTGAAGGACTGTAGACACATTACTTTCCTGCACCTCACTGGAAAAAGAAGATGGAACAGCATTCTCGTTGTTCCTAGAGACCCACATTGATGTCCTGTAAGTAGTCGGACGCATAATCAGGCGTGGATCAAAGGGGGCACACCCAGCACCCACCCCTTAATCGACCGTGAAATTCTGAAATTTGGAGCAAATGATTAAAATTCACCGCAGATTTCAATGTTTCTAGCACAGTGCACCTCCTCTTTTCTGAAATCATGGATCCACCCCTGATAATAGCATGATGTTTCGTTACTTTTATTTGGCATGCATGAAATGTGAACTTTGATCATAGTTTTGAGTTGCTGACCACATTCTCCCATAGCTTTCGTCTTGCTCCTCTTGATACATGCATGACATTAGGATGAAGAGGAGCGAGAGAAACCCCTGCTGTGGGAGAAACATCCTCCCTTGCTACTCTTCATCCACTCACATTTTGTGTGCGAGTGTTTGAAGAGGAACAAGACCAAAGCCCTTCTGTGGGAGGAGCTGACCACCATCTTGGTTACTCCAGGGATTTCCAAGAAATTTGCCAATCGCAGATTGTCAGTTTGTAGGCAAATGCACCCAAGGAGCGGTGCATCAGTTTGGGGTGCAAGCCTGAAGATGAGGACAACTGTACCAAAACCACCCAGCAATGGCTATGAGTGAAATGAATGTTGATATACATGTACATCCTCTCACACCAGGAGGTTTTGACATCGCTTTTCTGCATCCACTCACACAAACTTCATGTGCCAGTGTATGATGTAGAGGAGCCAGACCAAAACCTTGCTGTGGGAGGATGTTTCCTCTACGTATTAAAATACGTAGAGGACAACAGAGTCTCCAATGCAGCATCTCCAATGTGCAAGGGTAGCCTGAAACTACACATTCTCTGCCAGAGCAAACGAAGCAGGCCAAGAGCTACCCATCAGAACAAGTCTCCAGGTGGGGGGAGTGATCCAATTGAAGTAGCCTGCCACTTTTGGGCACTTGTACAGTGGGCGTTAAAGTTCACTTTAACCTGATTTCTGGTTTCATTTTCTTCCACAGTTCCGTTGGCTCGGACGCCCCAAGAAGAAATCCGTCTACTACGCTGATGAAGGACCGTTCCAGCATGATCCACCTGGACACATCGGAGGGTTACCTTGCTGCCGCGATGACTTCAGAGCCGACCTCGAATCTGGAAAGTTCGGATGGTTCAAGCCGACGGTCATCAAGGAGAATCCGTTGTTTTCGAAAAGTCCACGGACACCTCATCGAAGGAGCAGCAGTAAGAAGAAGAAGGGTGCTGCCGTACGGGCTGATTCTATCCGTCGGGCTGACCAGCCTACAGAGGGCAAGAAGTCTTACCCGAAGTCGGTGATCGGAGGCCAGAAGGTCTTACCCGAGTCGCCTCCTACACGCAGGGGGAGACCGGCAGATTACCGACCGTCGGAAAGATCATCCAGCACCACGTCCAGTTTTGATGACGGTGTGTCGAATTGGTATTTGCGACAAGATCCAATGTTTGGGCATCATGATAGAAGTCTGCATGATTCAGACTTCAGGGCGAACCCGCACGATCCTGCTGACCGCGAAGTGGGGCAGTTACGCCATGACAACAGCCAGTTGGCGACCATCGGAGGCCCGCTCGACTACTACCACGACCTGCGTCAGTTCGGGTATGACATACCCCAGGAGGCATTCTACGGATATGGCATGGGTTACCCCTTGATGCCCTTACCTGGGCCTTGGTTTTATAACCAGTGGATGCCGCCGTACAGATGGCCGGGGATGCAGGAGCAAAACGAAGCTGGACCGTTTCATCCGGAGATGTGGGCTGCAGCAGCTGGAGGCTTTAGAGGAGGGTATCCATTCTTAAGGGATGCTGTACCTCATTCGCGATCCGAGAGAGAGCTGCCGCCACATCCCCTGTATCTTCCCAAACCGTTGGCGCATGCGGCGTATCCGGACAACCAGCGTGGACAAAGTGGACGAGATGAATCGTTTGCCCAACCAAGCACAAGTTCTGGCGAGGGAGCCCAAAGTGCACCACAGGAGAACACCCTAAAACGACAGAACTCGAAGAAGTCTCAAAAGAGTCAGTCAATGTCGCGAAGTTCTAGCTTCGACGATGTCATCGATACAGAGGTTATAAGGCATAAGGAGCAACAGCGCCAGCAAGAGCGACGGAGGTTCCCACCTCCACCTCCACCCAAACCGACCATGGCACCTCCTTTCATGCAAATGCCAATGGATTCTGCGACAGGCCAGCCGGGAGGATTCTTTCCACAAAATGCCTTAGTGAACGAGTTACGACGGGTGATGTCTAAACAGACAGCAGTGTCAACAGCCCCTGAAGATCCGCAATCGCAAGACCCTTACCCGCAGCCCCCATGGGCGAACCCATCTCGTGCGCCATCATATCCACCACCACCGAGGATACCGCCTGGACCTTTTGGTTTCGGCCCCTTGCCGACCGGCCCGAATCAGTCTTTCCACTTCAGGGAGCATTCTAATGATTCACGGAATAGCTTTGCAATGGGAGATAACCCTGTGACTCTGATTTTATAATGTGAAATCCAACCGGCACAATGTTCACCGGCCTTCAGCGTCCTTTTCATGTCAGGCACCCTTTTTTGCAAAAAAAGGGCCGCAGGGTAAATACCTCCCCAAGACGTCACTCCTGATAAGAATGTGTTTTTTTTTCATGCAAACTTTTGACCGACAATGGTAAAAATAGCCCCGCTGTTGCGGGCGTAACCCCTCGGCATGTGTGTTTTACAGAAAGAAGATATGGGAAGTGGTATACCCTGTAATGAAGCTGAAATGAAGTAGTTGTACATTAATTTGTTATCTGGAGGGTTGGTGGTTTTAGGTAATTGCAGTCGATATTGTGAGTGAATTGGAGACTAAAAATCCAAAGCATTCTCAAGTTAGAGCGTTCACGTCGTTGACCAATCAGATNTTCGCCACGGGTGCACTGTGGAGAAGACAGTTGCGTCTTTAGACACAATCAAGTGAGGTTTCGCAAATCTGACGAAACACGAAATACGAAATTCAACTTCATTACTAGAACCTAATGTATTTCTGGAGATGGTTGCTACCACAAATCCCCCTGCTGCCACTGCGTGCGTCTTTTAGCATATCATTTAAGACCGCGAGAGTTTTGGTGAATCTTTGCTATTTTGGGAATCCTCCTAATTTGGGGAGTCGGTGTTTGAAATGTCTTAACTGGGGGAACCTCAAGGCCTGTTCACCTCAAAAAGCACAACTGTGATGTAGGCCTATTGTTTTCCTGCGTATACCATCTATCTTCAATAATCGAAGTTAAAAATGTTATATCGACATTGAAATTCACCGCTTGTAATATCTTTGTTGTAACCATTGGGTTTTAATAAATGATTTCTCACCTGCCCCTTGTGGCAGATGTGGAAAATAAACAAAATATGTCAGTTGTACGTTTGTTTCATTAAATGCCAACTTAGCTGTGGCCACCTCTTCTTCTTCTTCTTCTTTGGTAATACTCGATAGGCCGCTTTCCAGCGTATTTCACCTAAGTCATCAACTAGTCATCATCATTAAATTTAGTATAAAATTTGAAAATTGAAATTTGAATTTGTTTTACTTCCCTCCAAAAAAGCCACTTCCCTCTGAAAAATACCGGTAAGCCTTTCAAGTGGAAAAACCTATGTTTCAGGCTTATTTTTCCGACGGAAATGGCTTTTTTGGAGGGAAGTAAAATATGTCCGTCAAAAAAACAAATTCAAACTTCAAATTTTATATTAAATTTGAATGGACCCAGGACATTTTTTGGAGGGACCGAAAATACATGTAGCTTCCGCCAGAAAATTAAGGTGTTTTTTCCTATTCGCCAGGCTTATTTTCGATTTATTTGATGGACCCAGGAAATTTTTTGGAGGGACCGAAAATAGCGTCCGCCAGAAAATTAAGGTGTTTTTTCCTATTCGCCAGGCTTATTTTCGATTTATTTGATGGACCCAGGACATTTTTTGGAGGGACCGAAAATAGCNTGTGTTTTCACTATGTGCCCCCTGGTGGCCAAAGTATGAATCAGATCCGGCCGATTTTCAATAGCGAGAAGCGTCATGTCATGAGGTATCACCATACCAAATTTGAGGTGAAAATTCTGAAGCATTCTCAAGTTAGAGCGTTCACGTCGTTTGCGTGACGACGACGACGGACGACGACGGACGACGACAGACGACGCACAGACAGCCGCCAGCGTGATGACAATACCCCGAAGACCCTGATGGGCCTCGGGGTGAAAAGTGCAGTTATGCCGTTGAAGTTTTGGAAATTCTAGGCTTGTTTCAGTCCTCGCGCCACTCCCCGCTCCACACCGCGATAGACTGATCCTCTGCCCTCGTAACACTCCGCCATACTTGTAGCGGTGTCTCGAGGGCAAGAAACCAGTCTACTCCTGTGGTGCATTGGATATGCCTGTCGAAATTTGCGAAAAAATCTTCTGAGTGAAGTGCTCCCCATCTTCGCCACGGGTGCACTGTGGAGAAGACAGTTGCGTCCTTAGACACAATCAAGTGAGGTTTCGCAAATCTGACGAAACACGAAATACGAAATTCAACTTCATTACTAGAACCTAATGTATTTCTGGAGATGGTTGCTACCACAAATTCCCCTGCTGCCACTGCATGCGTCTTTTAGCATATCATTTAAGACCGCGAGAGTTTTGGTGAATCTTTGCTATTTTGGGAATCCTCCTAATTTGGGGAGTCGGTGTTTGAAATGTCGTAACTGGGGGAATCTCAAGGCCAAGGCCTGTTCACCTCAAAAAGCACAACTGTGATGTATGTAGGCCTATTGTTGTCCTGTGTATAGCATCTATCTTCGATAATCGAAGTTAAAAATGTTATATCGACATTGAAATTGTACAACACCGCTTGTAATATCTTTGTTGTAACCAACCATTGGGTTTTAATAAATGATTTCTCGCCTGCCCCTTGTGGCAGATGTGGAAAATAAACAAAATATGTCAGTTGTACGTTTGTTTCATTAAATGCCAACTTAGCTGTGGCCACCTAGTCATCAACTAGTCATCATCATTAAATTTAGTATAAAATTTGAAAATTGAAATTTGAATTTGTTTTACTTCCCTCCAAAAAAGCCACTTCCCTCCGAAAAATAAGCCTTTCAAGTGGAAAAACCTATGTTTCAGGCTTATTTTTCCGACGGAAATGGCTTTTTTGGAGGGAAGTAAAATATGTCCGTCAAAAAAACAAATTCAAACTTCAAATTTTATATTAAATTTGAAAATTTAAATTTGAATGGACCCAGGACATTTTTTGGAGGGACCGAAAATACATGTAGCTTCCGCCAGAAAATTAAGGTGTTTTTTCCTATTCGCCAGGCTTATTTTCGATTTATTTGATGGACCCAGGACATTTTTTGGAGGGACCGAAAATAGCGTCCGCCAGAAAATTAAGGTGTTTTTTCCTATTCGCCAGGCTTATTTTCGAATTCTTTTGGAGTGATAGAGTCTACTGTCATTGTCCATTGCAAGTCTTGCAAAGGGAGAAAAGTCGTTCTTATACATATTTATAACTTTATTTATACATTTGCAATTGTACAAGTACAAAAATTCATTGACAATATTCTTATCAGACAAGATACAAATGTTTCACGCCAACTTGACCAGGTCAGCCTGTAGATAGTGCCATGCTTTCTCTGAGAGTGCACAAGCAATGAGGAACCGGACGAACTAACGTCACGACGTGGCGCTGCGATCGATGAGACCGAAGTTTCTTTTTTCAACGTGATTTCAAGTCATTTCCATTAACTTCTGGCATGAAATAAACCCTATTTTTTCGGTCGCATGATATTAAAATTTACACCATCTTGTCGCGGATGAAAATTTCTGCAATTTCTTTGCTTTTTTTCTTAAAATAAAGAGGTAGGATGGCGATAACGGCAACGTCTTTATCTTATTTTTTCCTGTAGAAAAATGTACAGCAGATTTTTTCATGACGCAACGTCAGCACATAAAACGACGTCAATGACGTCGGTTCGGTCTCATCGATCGCTGCGCCGACCTGTCGGGATAAACGGCACGCCGGTTCCTCATTGATATTGAATCAGACTCTTTGAATTCGTTGAGACTACCAGAGACAGAAGACTGGTACCATGCAGAGAGGCATGACTGGTTCTGCTCCATACCATATAATAAATGTGTTTTTCAAATTTCTTTGTGTTGGATTCCATTTCTGACCTGGCCCTGTATTCACAAAACTACTTAAGTCTAAGTGTGATACTTATCTTTTGTGTTGAACAAAGGATAAGTGTCACACTTAGACTTAAGTAGTTTTATGAATATGGACCCTGTTCTCTAAGTACTCCGAAAGTTCTTTCCCCGAAGTACCCCTGAGATGAAATTGGGCAAGTTCATGATCTCTGAAATCATAGATTTGCTATGCTGGTCGCTTGACATTCCCGGGATTCGAATCCCGTTCATGACCTCTGATATCACGTTTTTTCACTAATTCAGTGCCGACTCTGCAACCGATGGAACCAAAGCATGCAAAGAAAGATAAAATACCTGCATCGTGTCAGGCTCTGGGACCGTATCGTATGCACTGAGGTCCATGGGCCTGGCACTCAGCTGACACTGATCTGCACCAGAGCAGCGGCTGACACAGCCGACATCAAAGACAAGACATGTCAGAGACCTTGGACTTGACCAAGATTACGTTTGATCGTGCACCAAACTTCCAATAGACATGATTTTGACATTTTCACCTCAATACAAAGGCGCATTTCCAAGGGGGGGGGCACGCCCCCTTTTGCCAACAAATCTGTAGAATCGACCGTGAATTTCTGAAATTTGGAACAAGGAACCACCAAATCCGCTATGCGGCGCTGGTATGGATCAGAGTAATAAACTATCTTATCTTATCTGAACTGTCCTTTTTCCAATTTTTCAGTTCTCGGCCAAAAATAACACAACTATTCTGGGAAATTTCGCCAAAACTAAAACCATCGCACAAATTGCAAGTTGTCAATATCAGTTTTTCCAATGAAAATGCCACCGTCTGTGCATATAGGTAGACATATTTTGGAACGAAACTTGTACTCACATTTTCCTGCCATGTGATGTCAACTAACAGACAAAAGTGACGTCATGACTTCTTTTGGTCAGATCAGTGGTAGCGCCACCATTTGTCATGCTGGTTCTTTATTTTATTTGGAATGGGACATACTTAAACTTCACACCCTTCAAACCACTCCCTTTACACCTGCAGCCCAAAACTGCTTAGGTTCACAAATTTCTCAGAAGATGGCCAATAGGTGTCACTAGTGCGTGTTAGAATTGGTGCCAAACTAGCCAGCCAATCAGTGATCCACTTTCAGGACCACCTTGGGGGCAAAGCGACTACGGTAACGATCATTGCAACCTATGTTGGTCGACATGTTTCAGCCAATCAACCTCTTTTTGTGACATCGGCTCAACTGTCATAGTGCTTTTAATTGCCACTGCGTAGTGATACTTTAATTTTTCCGCCAACAATGCCATCATTTAGTGGAGTACCCGGTATCATGATCTGACAAAGAATTAAACATTGAGACCCAGTGTCGGACATACTGGACAAATGAAAAATATTTGCTTGAAATTTTACAAAACAACCTATGAGTCAATGGGAAAACTGCACCAAAGCTGTCAAAATCAAAGACAAGCAATACCGGTATGGTATTTTGGGGCTGATATTCAGAAAAGTTAGCAAATGCTGTTTATTTCCAAGTTAACATAGCAAATGCTTTTATTTCCAACTTCTTAGTACATTTACACTATCCATTGGTGTGTAAATCTTTAGTACAAGCATTTGCTAACTTTTATAAATCCCATGCAGCTACTCCACCAAGTTATGCTCGGCAAAAACCTCGATTCAGGAAAATACAGGATTTACTGGTGACTTTTTGATGTACCGGTAGACAAAATGGCCGATTTGAATGAAGCATTGATGGTGCACATCAAAAGCATTGATGATGCACTACTTTGCTCTCCAAGCAATGTTTGGAGACGTTTCTTTCAAGACGTTGACAATTTTAGTGAACATTTTGAATTAATGCCATGTGTATAACTGAGGAAGACCATCGACATGTTTGTTCTTGAAGAAAGTTGGTGACGAATTGTTCAAGTCAACCCAATCGGGTGCTTTTATACAGGTGTACATGTAGTATACAGGCAACCAAATTTAATGCGAGTTTCAGGGGTATGTACGATTGTAGAATTCCACAAGAAGTAACGATGACAAGTTTAGGCCTAGTTGACATGATACTGCCAAGTTGACTTGACACTGCCAAGTTGACTTGACACTGCCAAGTTGACTTGATACTGCCAAGTTGACTTGACACTGCCAAGTTGACTTGATACTGCCAAGTTGACTTGATACTGCCAAGTTGACTTGATACTGCCAAGTTGACTTGACACTGCCAAGTTGACTTGATACTGCCAAGTTGACTTGACACTGCCAAGTTGACTTGACACTGCCAAGTTGACTTGACACTGCCAAGTTGACTTGACACTGCCAAGTTGACTTGACACTGCCAAGTTGACTTGTGAACTAAGTGGTTGAAACATGGTGTTTTTTCGTGAGAATTTGGCGCGACGGTTTTATGGCTGACAGTGAATTGAAACTGATACCAAAATGATATATTTTCCCGAACAAATTTACGGGAAGACACATACATGTAGAAGTGTTGCTTGTTCACGTGACAGCTTTGGGCCAATCAAATTCACGCATTCTCACATGAGATACCATATACATGGGTTATAATACAGGAAAATCAAGTGCAAGTTTCAGGGGTATGTTACCTAGGAGCACTATCCAAGATGAAGTAGGCTACAGAAACGCCTGTAGTGACTGGTAGGTCGACTTGCTGCTGCCATAAATGAAAACGTCTAGAGCGGTCACCACGCCATCTTGGGACAACTAGCCAAACTAATTTGACAGAAAATATCTTCAGTGACGAGATCAACTCTGAATTCATGTGGATTTTTGGCCAATTTTTGCTGGCAAAAATCTTGAAAACGGCTGAAAGAAGTTGGCGGTTTAAACGTCTGTTTCTGACTTTTTGAACAGGCCCATTCTGCCACCTATTGGTAAAAGGCCGAATCATCTTGCAATCAGTGGGGGTGCAGTTCATTGAAGTAATACCTCGAAGTACCGGTATATTTCCCTTGTGCTTGAAAGCTCTGCCCTCCAAAGATAAACGGCAAGATCTCAATTTATGATCGGTGGGAGCATGATTGATTAAAGTAATAGCTCTATCATGTACTACCAAGCTGTTACTCCTATTGCACATGCCCCCACTGGTCACAAGTGGAGATACTGTCTTTCACCATTGGAGGGCATTATTACAGAGAGGAACCTGCATGATTCATCCAATTTGTGGCGCTGGTATCGATCGGCCAAACTGTCCATTTCCCATGGATTTTCCCGTCAATTCTTGGTCTAAAAGCCAATTATTCTGGGGGGGGGGGGGATTTTGTCGAAACTAATACAAAGTTTTTGAAACATATTCCTGTTGAAAAATATCAACACATTTTCCAACTATGCGATGTCAACCGCGATAAGTGACGTCATGATGTCTTTCGCTCGGATCGATGGTAGCGCCGCCTTGTGTCATGCAAGTTCCTCATTAACAACTGTTTATGGGGTGGAAAATCTCGTAAGGATTTGGGTTCAGTTACACCATACAAAAGCCACTTGAAAAGTCCAAGACCTCACGCAACACAAAACTGTGAAATGTGTACACTTTCTTGTCGCACCTTCTAAATCAGAGCCCCTACAGTTTGTTCCAACATAGTTTGCTGAAAACGAGTGTACATTTATGTACAGTGCACTATATAGGATACACAGCAATTATTCGGCAAAATACACTTGGAACGAACTGGGTATATATACATTTTTTGACTATTGTACAAAATTCTACATTGTCTAACTATTCATACTAAATTCAACTAGACACAGCTTGAATTCAAATAATGGAAAAATAAAGGATATTGTCGTAACGAAATTGACAAGGAGAGAAGAAATGAAATGCACTTCAATTACAGCCATGGTCATAAATAAATAGATACCCCCCACGATAGGAAACCTGAAATGTGGACAAGTGGGATAAATAATACTGTAAAGCACGATAATTTCGCGGCAGGAAATGTTCGCGAATCAAGAATTATAGACCTATTCGCAGCAGGATATTTTCGCGAGTCTCTGCCATTTGTTCAGTTTTTTTCACGGACCATACTGTAAAGCAGGAAAATTTCGCGTGCAGGAAATTTTCGCGAATTTCGCGAGAGTGTAGGAGTCGCGAAAATTTCATGTCGCGAATATAAATACAGCCAAGTGATAAATATGGTCCGTGAAAGAAAACTGAAAAAAATAGCAGAGACTCGCGAAAATATCCTGCAGCGAATATGTCTATAAATCTTGATTCGCAAAAATTACCAGCCGCGAAATTATCTTGCTTTACAGTATTTTTATTCGCGACAGGAAATTTACCTGCTTTACAGTATCACTGTTAGTGAATAACGTAGCAATGTTTTCGCATTGCATGCTGAAATTTTTTTCAAACATTTAGATAACTATTATACAAAGTCAGAAAATAAAACAGTATATCTCAACTTTGTTCCATTGCATTATGCTCAGAACAATAGTTTGAGGCATATTAGCTAACGCTGGACCTAGGCATGACTTGGAGACAGGGGTGATACGTATGACCGACACTGTACTGATGTAAAATGGAAGTGGGTTTAACCAGACTTGAAGCATTAATTGGCTGGGATTAAACTACTGGAGAACAATGCACAATTTCTGTCCTGGCATATGTACGTTTCTAGAAATGCTGCAGGGACAGTGTATACTTATGATCAGGACTGTAGACAACCAAATCGTGACGTGGTATGTACAGTTTTCTAATGTGAGGTACATGTATTAAATGTGGTCAACTGTTGGCTATTTCTGTTCATTACAGTTGCTGAGAAATGCAGTGACGTGAATATGGAGGAATCGCAGAAAGGCCACGGACCTCTGAAGCCCTATTCCTAGCCTCAGTGCCCTTTTCTTCACTCTGACCAATAAAAAGTGCCCTTTATATGCAAAAGTGTGTCAAATGCTCTGGTTTAGCTGAAGTTGAGAAGTGAGAGTCATACCCCCCCCCCCCACTCAAACAAAGACAGTGTTTCCACTTGATGTGGCTGCTTCCAGTGGTTTCTACCCAATCACATCAACGTCAACTTAAAAAGGGACTAAAAAACAATACATTATCACTTTAAACTACACAGAAACTTTGGCTCATGTATGTTTGACATATCGGAACCATGGGCATGCCATGATCGTTTAAACAAGCACAGCATTGAACGTCCCCCGTCGCCCCGGGTGCAAGTCCGACGGGCATGTATTTTGAAGATTCCGTTCAGTATTAATGGCACAATCACAGTTTATGTGATTCGGCTTTTTGGCCCCCTGGTGGCAAAGTGGAAAATCAGATTTGGTCGATTCTTTGACGCGACACACCATTGGCCCATGATACATCCCCCCATCAAATATCAACCCAAAATTTTCAGTCGTTCATAAGTTACAGAGCGGAAGGGAACTTATGTGTTTTTTACAAAGCGCCCCCTACAGGGCTGAAAAATGAATGTAGTTGAAANGTAGCGGCGAGCGGCGAGCGGCGAGCGGCGAGTGGCGAGCGGCGAGCGGCGAGCGCCGAGCGCCGAGCGGCAGAGGCGCACGGACGGCCGGTATTTTCAAGTCCCCCTCCGAGGGCTCCGGGGGACAAAAAACCTAAAAAGTATCTACATGTACAATGGGTGCGTTTATGTACATGCAAGTAAAAAATCTGCAGACGTTGACTAGCATTTCTGGGAGCAAAATATCCACATTTGACAAAATTATTCATATCATATTTTTATGCCTCTTAAAAAAGCATAATACATGGGTGATTTATGTGTTGGGGACAAAACTGTGACGCGATTCATGTTGTAAGATAGCGGATGGTAAATACAAAAGCAGGTTCCTATTTAGGGCCCAATATGCTGCCGCCAAATGGTAGAAGGCTGCATTTCAACACAAGATCAGAGGGAGCATGCTCAAAAGGCATAACAGCCATACTGTGTACTCAATAGTGCTCCGTAGTACACAGTGTAGCTGTTACTTCAATTGACTATGTACCCACTGGTGGAGAGGGCTTACAAGGAAAAATTCATTAATGAAAGCACTTGAGGCAAATGAGACTATCCGTCACAAAATCGTACATTTTACAACTTTTCTGCAATGTTCCTTTGGTCGTAAAGTATGATTCACCCGAACTTCAACATGGCAAAGTGCCAGACCTGTGCAACAGATACCACAAGTGAACACGATGATTAAACCACAAACCACAGTATTTACCAGTTGACTGAGCACAACCTTGGATTTGCTATAGGCTCATGGAAAGGAATCCCTAACATCATTGTAACTGCAACATGGATTATTTACCACTGACTTGTGCACATTTCCAAGCTTGGCACTTTGCCCATGTTGAAATTAGGGTGAATCATACTTTAGAAGCCCTGTCCACACTATATGTGATGCGACCGTCTCGTCGTGGGAGGCGACCTGCCACTGATTTGCCCTAGGTGTCCACACCTTCCCGACGCAAGGAAATAATCCGTTGTATGAGTTGTGTCGCATCAAGTCATATAGCGTGGAAGGGGCCTAGGGTAGCCTACTTCCTTCTTCTCCTCAAATACATTTCCTTCGTAAAAACTGATTGCAAATGAAAACAGGCTCGCAGAATTTGGTGGTAAATTTCTCACCAAATTTCTCGTCAATAGAAAAAACGGTGAAGGCTTCAAGCATTATTTTTGCGTATCACAATAACTTCACTCCCATTTCATTATGCAAAAATTTTTCCCAAAATAATTCACAGACCACAAAACGAAATTATCATGCAGATGATTATGAAGACTTCCACAATTTTGCAGTCAGAATGGGAGACCTTCCTGCCGTTAGATGCCACCACCAGTAACGGTCCTAGAACGTCACGAAATTTGACGTCATAGAGCTAAGGACTTTTGGCAAGGCTTTCACGTGATACGGATTGACGATACGGAGCCTTGCCAAAAGTCCCTAGTGACACGACGCCGTGGCCTACGTCTGTGATGTCAAATTTTGTGAGGAGTAGGACCGCTGTCAAATTTTGTGAGGTTCTAGGATGGACCGCTGTCAAATTTTGTGAGGTTCTAGGATGGACCGCTGTCAAATTTTGTGAGGTTCTAGGACCGCTGTCAAATTTTGTGACGTACTAGGACCGCTGTCAAATTTTGTGACGTTCACGGACCGCTGTCAAATTTTGTGACGTTCACGGACCGCTAACTGACGGCCTCTAACAGCAGTAAAGTCTCCTGTTATCAGAAATGGCTTCGCTTAGTCATTACATGTTTTTGAGATAATACAATCACGGAATTTGGACCGTTTCAATACATGCAGTATAGCCAAATTTACAAGCGTAGCATAGTTTTGCTAGATGATTGTCATAAAATTGATGGCTGTTCCAATGGGTGAGCACACCCCCTGGAGAATGTGGTGAATGGCTGTTATATTTGATATACACCCCCCCAAAAATATGATGGCTTCTGCAAGTGCATGGGCATTGAATGTATGCAGAATTCTGAGTGATTACCCCATAAAATATCAGTACACGTACATATGACTTGCAATTGTATCTTTTATAGTGGTATGTAGAAGTTTACGTGGCAGGTGCTCCGGAGTGCTTGTTTCATAATGGTGATCTTTATTAAAATGTCTGTACAATTCGGTGGAATTATTTTTGAAATCCTTCAGAGATGTAGGTAGAGATCTCATACCCTCGTGAAGGACCCAAAATGCTTGCCTTCAAAGAATCAAGCCCTATAGTATGTTTAAACATCTGGAGCTCGATGGGAGGACAATTTAGTTGTCAGGCAGACCTATAAATATACCCCAGAGATTAAGGAAACGTCTTTAGTGACCTATACACCTTTCCAGCAAAGGTGGCAGTCTATCAGTTCTCAGCAAATGACATCAGAAACTTACATGTACACCATAGCCGCTGGAACGCTAAGCTTGTCAAGCGGCCCATGGGCAAAAAGTTTAGGTGAAATAATTGTCGGAGAGGATGCGTTTTGTAGTGCTGAGACAATGAATGGCCACAACATCATGTGGGAGAATAGTAGGTCACATTCTTTGTTGGAAAGTCCATAGTGATTCCTTTGCTCAGGACAAGTTGTTGCTCTCAGTTGGGTAGATTCAATAGAGGTTTCCCACGTGACGTCATAAAGGCCACGGTGGTCGTCAAATTGACCACGTGTTTCCTGAAAGAACGTCACGATGACGGGATGACATTATTTCGTGTGCTGTCTCGTCACGTCAGGTGGAATGGCAATCCACGTGTAGCACTGACGCCAGTTTGTGTCATTTTGACGGCCAGTCACATGATTTGATGATGTCAGTGAGATTCCTCTATATGCTGCCAAGTATTTCTTCACGCATCCATTAAAAAAAGATACTATTCCGGCATCTTGCATGCAGCATCAAACATTAGCGGGCAATATTAATGAAGGTAGGAGGAAACCAGAGAATACCTATGATGTCATGGAGACAGCACCCTCTGTATCGCTTTAAGTTACTGGCTTGAACCCATCACCTCATCAGTGGCAGACATAGATGTCGGTGCAGTGCCATTCCAACACCTTATTCTGATCATTGATTCCTCTGGGTTTAGTGGAAATTCTTGTGATTAGGTTTGGGTTTAATGTGCCACAATCTAATACGATGCCCAAAAGAAATTTCAACAAAATTCTTCCACAGCGTCAAGTTTCACATATGTAGGATTTTCCTTGCCTCGTGGAACGTTTCTGTCGTTTTGTAAACAGGGACGTTAAGCAGCTTATTTTTTCATAAGGCCTTAGAGAAAATGCATTTAAAGGACGATGGAAGATTTCTGCCCTGTGTGTATTGATTTCAAGGTTTATCACAAGCTATGGTCCTTTCAGTCCGAATCTCAACTCAGGTTGCGACGGCCGTGCCGAACTCTTTCAATTTGACCGTTCTGCAGGAACGTCATGGCGCTGGTGGAAGAACACGGTTTATCACGATCAAAAAACCCTCTCAGGTCATTCCTGCTTGTTCGAACTGGCCAAATATTTTCAAGGTTCTGATGGAGTATTCCCAAACCTGTTCCAAACCGAAAGGGTTAACAATATGTCAACTTTGGCCTACATGAAAAGAATATATATTGTCTTAAGGCCCGTTTCCACTAGAGCATTTTACGCCGCGTGATGCATCGAATCTTTTGTTATTTTCCGCCGCTCTGCTCCCAAACAATGGGCGAAGCGTCAAAACGCAGCGTAAAACGCTCAAGTGGAAACGGGCCTTTAGCCCTAGATCAAATGAAAGTGCTTTCAACAGAATGAGGTAGGCCTATATAATAATGCTATCATAAGCTGACTGTGTCAAAATTTGCACAATGCTGACAAATTGGAAATGGCAAAAAAAATGAGAAAAAAATAGGAGAGAAGATGCTAACAAAATCAGGATATCTTCAGCCAACAGCTATGTCTTTCAGAAAATATCATCAGCCATAACAGCTGTCTTTCAGAAAATATACAGCTGTGCCTTTTAGAAGAACATGATAAACAGCTAAGTCATCCTGAAGAACATGTAACAGCGGAACCATGCAGAAGAACATAACAGACAGCTGTGACTTCCTGAAGAACATGCTAACCAGCTAGGTCATCCAGAACATGACAAACAGCTATGCCTTCCAGAAGAAGATGATACACAACTATGTTTTTCAGAAGAACAGGACAAACAACCGTATCATCTAGAACATGACAAACAGCTGCGCCTTTCAGAAGAAGACGATACGCAGCTATGTTTTTCAGAAGAACATGACAAACAGCTTCATGTCATTCAGAACATGGCAAATAGCTGTGCCCTCCAGAAGATGATACACAGCTGTGTCTTCCAGAAGAACATGGTGGACAGCTGAGTCTTCCTTAAAGAACATGGTAGACAGCTTTGTCATCCAGAACATGACAAACAGCTGTGCCTTGCAGGAGATGATACACAGCTATGTCTTCCAGGAGAACATGATAGACAGCTACGTCATCCAGAATATGACAAACAGCTTTGCCTTCCAGAAGAACATGATACACAGCTATGTCTTTCAGAAGATCCTGCCACCAAACAGCTATGTCATCCAGAATATGATAAACAGCTTTGCCTTCCAGAAGATACACAGTCGTGTCTTTCAGGAGATCATGCCATCCAACATAAAAGCTGCACCTTAGAGAAGAAGATTATAACAGCTGTGCGTTACAGAAGAATATGAATTTTGAAGAAAGCCAAAATGCACTTTTCCTGAAGAATATCACTCATTGGTTCCAGTTTTTAGAAGAAAAAAATTAAAATCCCAGAGTTTCAAGAGATTATCACCAAATACATACCAGTATAATCGGCATACCTCAGATGTGACAATGATGACTGTGCGATAGTGATTTGTTGGTAAAGACTGTGTTTTGTGCACCTGAACAGACACCTGGAAAGATATGCCGCCACATGACAGTGAAATAAGGAAAGCCTAAGATTTAAAGTTATATGTTTCGTGATAGAGTCTATAGAGGTTCTTCACGTGACGTCACAGCTCCAAATATCCGCCATATTGGCCGTCAAATGACGCAACGTCACAGCATCAACACAGCGTTTTTGACGTGGTTTGTACGTTGTCGGTATTCATCGGACCTCTTCTACACTGTTCTACAGCAACCCATATGGACGATTCGCTTTGTTTTCAACACGGTTTTCACCCCAGATCAACTACTTATGCTCAGAAACTGTGAGAGGTAAAGTGATTTGTTGAGTTGTATGCTCCCAGTGGTCTCTACGGGCCGCTGAATGTTCGAACTGAGAACAAGATGGCAGCCTCCAGGCTTCATTTTGACGGCCAGTATGGCGGCCGTGTGACGTCATTGAAGAACCTCTATTGTGATACGCTGTGACATCAAATGTCATGTTTCTAAATAAAGGTGCGTTGTGCTATGCAGATCAAGTTCAAATTCATCAATCTGATTTGCCAACTGTCCACTCTCTGCCAAACAGAAGACATCTGTAAAACATCTGTGTATCTGTAAAGTTATGGAGGCTTTCTGAGGACCCAGTTATTGAAAACACACCGGGACTGACAACTGGTACCTGAAATCCAGGGCAATTTACACCGGCCGAATATTCACCTGGAAAGCCTAAGATTTCAATGCGAGTCATTGTTCAACAGTTAGGACCCATTATGAGTTACTTGGAAATATCACTCCCAAATGTGTATTTGTACCCTTGTGAGATAGTTTTATTTTGTGTTCATCACATCATATATACTTGCATGTATTTATGAGCAGAAAATATGTGCATAAACGAAGTAAAAGTGTACTTGGAACAGTGTGAACTTCTTTGGACCATCCCAATTGTCTCCAATTTCAAATCCTGCTTTTAGCAACAAACAGCCATCACATTCTTATAAACAGCCATTACACCAGTGAACACATTCCTACTTTTAGGAACACCCATCTCCAGTTTGTCCGAAAACACAATTGTCATCGTTTATATTATAAAATTGAATAAATTACTCATTATAAAATGCATATTTGTGCTGTGAAAATTACCCCACCTGCAGAAGAGCAGATAAATTAAGATGCATGCAGTTTTTTTAAACACAGATGTCTTCTCCTAAAACCTCTGGCCGAGGCAGGAATCGTGAAGTCAGTGGTTAAAAATTCCATCCATTCTCTGCTATTCATTATCCAAAAGCAAGGTCAAGGTCATGAAACCAGGTCAAGGTCACAACACAAGGTCAAGGTCACACAAATTCATCCGTTTTCATCCATGAAACTAAATCCATGTCGTACGAGGTACGCTGCCCTGTCACTTTCAGAACAAGAGACCTCAATGTGAATAGTCATATATCCATGAAGCACCTTTGAAATTTGAAAGAATTCCGCAGATTCGGCTGAAGTCTGGAACAAATCCGCATCGCCATGATAGCTGGAGCACACTGGAGCACGGTTCGAAGTACGAGTATGTTTCAAATAGTCGACCACAACTGAAAACCGCGGTGGAAAGTTTGACTTCTTGTTTTTTTTGTAAGAATCCCTGTTCCACATGTTCCTTATCGTAATATCACCCGATGAACATAACGCCGTTTCCACGGTTCGGTTCATTTTTCGTCTAAATCATCACCTGATCGTGTGGCACTGGAAAGATTTTATTCGCTGACAAAACAGGAGATGAAGATAATCCGTCGGGATCAAGGACGAGGGCTTAAGAAACACGTGAAAGAATATAATCCACTGATGTCATACAGGTTAAAAATCACCATTTCTTTACAAATAGCACAAAAATGGAGCTGGCCAAACGTCACCATGAAGAATATGACTTTTGGTATAAAATGCAATTTGTTGAATTCGTGAAAGCCTAATGAAAATTTGTCCTATACATTCGTCGAATATCGACTTTTATTTGGTGTGTCACGTCCTGAACCGCTGTCGTCAAAGTCCATGCTATAAATATATTTCCCGCCAGCCGGGGGTGGTGGGGGTGGCAGGCGGTCTCCATAAGTCTCGTATCTGAAGAAGATGAAGAAAATTGGTAAGAGAGCATTTTGGCTAAGAATCAGTGGGAGCATGATTCATGGAAGTAACAGCTCCAGTCAATACTAGAATGTACTTGGTAGTACAGGACAGAGCTCTTATTTCACTTGATCACACACCCACTGATCACAAATATTACAAAACCTATCACTTGCATCAAACAGGAGGTAAGTAAAGTATGATTCACCCTAACTTCAACATGGGCAAAGTGCCAAGCTTGGAAATGAAGTATGATTCACCCTAACTTCAACATGGGCAAAGTGCCAAGCTTGGAAATGTGCACTTCGTAAAGTATGATTCACCCTAACTTCAACATGGGCAAAGTGCCAAGCTTGGAAATGTGCACTTCGTAAAGTATGATTCACCCTAACTTCAACATGGGCAAAGTGCCAAGCTTGGAAATGTGCACTTCGTAAAGTATAATTCACCTGAACTTCAACATGGGCAAAGTGCCAACCTTGGAAATGTGGACAGGTCAGTGGTAAGTAGTTCAGTAGTTCACTTACGGTGTCTGTTGCACAGGCCTGGCACTTTGCCCATGTTGAAGTTAGGGTGAATCATACTTTACCCCACTTCGACTTGTTACTTTCATGAAGAACTGAAGTCTAGATGGGAAATATGCTTCACTTTTGAAATTTATACGGAGTTTGTAGAATATATAGGATGGAAGCGAAGAGACGTCAAGGTCACAGCGGGACAGAAAGATTTGCGCCAAGCAGAGAGAAATGTCAAAGAAGATTTATTGAAAATTTGAAAAGACAGAGACGGAATCTTCCCTCAACCCAAAACATCTAAAGGCGTTCCTCCAGAGGTTAAGTTTTCTCTCGACAGTTGGCTCCAAGATCGGATTTGGGGCAAAAGTCATGGAAACTGTTCCACATATTTGGCTATTTTACGTTTCAGCAAGGGCAAAACTGCCTATGTATTATGTGGAATGGGAATTAAATGTGTCTTTGTGAGGGCACAACTGTCGATTGGTGCAAAAATATCCAAGTTTGTCATGGTATCAAAATGTCCCCATTTGCCATGAAACCAAAATGTCCCCATTTGCCATGGGACTAAAATGTCCCCATTTGCCATGGGACCAAAATGTCCCCATTTACCATGGGACCAAAATCTCCTTATTTGCCATGGGATCCTCCCAAGTTTTTGTTTCCAAAATCAGGCAAAGCATACTTTATTTGCAGATACGCATAAATCACTTTTCTTCCACACAAAATCGCACTATCGCAGGGTTGTAACAAAAGGCATTGCGAAGTTTAATTCTAATTTCAGCCACCAGGAGGTGCTACAGTTACCTATTTTCAGGTTGTTGGTGAAAACGTATCACAAACACTACACTGGGCTTTTTTCTGCAGGGAGAACGAGGGTGAAAATAGAGAAAAAAAATTTTTTACAAGTTAAAGTGCGGGTGCTATTCATAACTTCAAATGTTAAAGTGGTTCGATTTTGCAAGGAGACGAGCTCAACTACTTCACGATCCCTTCGGTAGCAATGACATTGCATGCATTTTATAAACCTCACTACCAGGTACAGATTTTCATGCGTTTGAGTCCACACCAGCCACAGGGGGCGCTCTGCCCTCACGTAGTAAAAGGTGGTAGCTCCACATTATGGTCAGTGGGAACACGGCCAGTTGAAGTAACACCTTAAATGTGTACTACTCTGCATGCTGTAGTGCAGAGTAAAGACATTACCTCAACTGTCCATGCTCCCACTGATTTTAAGCAGAGATATTGCCTTTTATCACTAGGGGGCAGCACTACTTACCTGTTTTTATACGGGACCTGCCCGCCTGTTTCCCTTTTGATGCTCCCCTCATAATCAGCCCGAATATCAGGGCCGTTAGTCCCCCCGCCCGTCCGATTTACATTAAAACCACCATTCGTGGTGCTTTTTGTATTTGGATGATCCTGTAACAAACAAAAGAATGCTTGGAAATGGTTTCGAAGACAATGCTGCTCAGCTGTAGGCATGGCATGATTGTCAGTCATCATCATATTCTAAGCCAGAGACATTGGGTCATATGAATAAAGACTAGTAAATGCTTTTACTTAAATTTTGCAATACAAATGCACTAGGCAATGCTGTACATATCTGAAGTAAAAGCATTTTCTAGTCTTTATTCATATGACCCATTGCCTTTAACGATTGGAGGTCAGAGCTATTTTTGATGAGTCAGCAAAATTGCTCAGTCTGACAAAGACATCACAACTGTGACGTGAATTTGAAAAATTTGCCTGTCTAAGAAACCATTTTTATCTTCTAAAGTTAGTGCAAAGAAGATTCACAACATCAATGAAAAATTTTGCAGGAAGCTATTTTTTCTGACGGGACAGATAGGGAGAATTTCTTGATGTCAAAACGTTAGTCGGGATATAATTCCAAAGATACCCTCTTTTCTCCATTGAAGAGGTCAGTCCGGCTGAACCAGTGCCAGGTTAGAGGCACAATGACCTGTAGGTCATGGGGATCATAGGGTTGGCCCATTGACTATCCATGCAGTCTGTTTCCTTGAAGGATAGGACCTAGCACTTGGATGGTCAATGGGCCAACCCTATGACCCACGTGGGCCAATGCTATGACCCACATGGGCCAACCCTATGACCCACGTGGGCCAACCTATGACCCACATGGGCCAACCCTATGACCCACGTGGGCCAACCCTATGACCCATGTGGGCCAACTCTATGACCCATGTGGCCTGCAGATCACCGTGCCTCCAACTCGGCAATGGCTGATGCAGACTGACCTCTTATTTTGGAAAAGAAGATCTTATGCAATGTATCATTTTTATAGTCACAGCAACTAGAATTTAAATACAGGAAGAGAACGATGTGAAAAGGTCAAGTACTTCAGTACTTTATAAACAGATAGTATTTGAAACTGGAGTTGGGAGCTGATGAAAAACTATGAGAGATAGCAATAAACAAATCCCAAATTGACGAAAACGAGAAAGATCTGCGCACTTCCGCCGAAATGGCAAACAGAACCTCGGTCTGAAACCATCTGACACTGAATGACGTGACGCAGAAAACCCCACAACCATGTGACGACAGTGAGTTTGATGACGTTGCGTCAGACTCGACCATTGCTGAATCATGGATTGTGTCACGTCAGCTGGTTTCAGGTCGAGGTTCTGTTTACGATTTCAGCGGAAGTGCGCAGATCTGGGAATTTGGGACTTGTCTATAGGGAAGAAATTTTTTTGTACATGATGGAAATATAACGGATGGGTTCATCTAAAATGTGAACCTAGCGGGTTTGATCAAAATGGAGATTCAATCTGTCACTTTTCCCCTACATTCTCCACAGATTGGTCGAGAGCCGAGGGCCAAACACTTCATTTAGCTCTAGAGACAATATTGGGTGAACTGATGTCCACAGGAGGAAACCGGAGTGCCCTGGGTCGTCAAATAAAGTCCCCCTCACTATACAATGAAGAATAGACCCGGGTGTGGATTGAACCTGAGAAACCTCAGTGGTGATAGGCGTTGACATTTCCACTGCACCACTCAGGATTGATAACAAACCTATACTCTTTTTCACCAACCAATTTATACTCACTTTTCAATAACACATTTATACTCACTTTTGAATAACTGAGTTCGTCATATTCAGCAGAGTATCGGTAATAACCCTGATTTGGGTCTTTTTGCCACGGTTCTAGCGAGGTTGAGTAGCGATTATTTTCAGGGTCGTACTTGACCTTGATGTCGCCATTTTGTTTTGATTTGGACTTTTTATGCGAGTTTTCTTTTGGAGCGGGTTCGTCTTTTGGCTCGGAGGTTTCACCTGCAAAACATGAAATTATGATTTTATATTCAGATCAAAGTTTTTTTCAGGAAAAGCAACTGATCTTTTTTGTTGCTGACTGAAGTATACTTTCTTGCGACGAAATTCTTTTTTACAAATCGCTTTACATTGAATTCTGGGGAAGTCAAGGAATTCAGTGCATCATTTGATCCTTTGTGACTGGTAGAGAGAACTAAAACCAGCAGCACACCAGGCGATATCGCAAGCGGTCTGATCGCCACCAAGCAAAATCGGCTGTTGACGCCAGGGTGCGCTGGACAGCGATGCGTGGAATCTTCTCGCCAGCGATGCTCACCCAATGTCAAACAATACCAAAACCAACATCACCTACTCTGGGGTGGCTGGCGAAAAGATCGGTGGTGATTAGATCGCATGCGATATCGCCTGCTGCTGGCTTACGTGGTTACTCAACTAAGAATCGAACCGCTACCTCTCAGACACAAGTCTGATGCTCCAACACTACACCATCCTGCGTACACTGTAGTTTGAGTATTACCAAGCAACTACACTGCACGAAGCTCACATGCTTCTAATTGTGATGCTTTCCAAGTGAAAGGAAGGCAAACCTGTACGAGCCACAAAGCAAGACATGCTTCTTGATAAACTTGTATATGTATCCGTGAAATCGCAACGGATATACAGTCCCCCATAAAATAGAATCTTGTAGTGCACAAGACAACAACGAACAACCAAAACGTGATATAGAGGCTATGCACTGACGTCATCAAATGACGTCATCAATGGGTATGACGCCACGCTGGATGGAACTGCGCAGGCAAAAACCGTCACGTGCGCTGCGTCGTTCCATCCAACATGGCGTCACGCGGGCTGATGGCGTCACGTGCATAGCCTCTGTAGGTAAAGTGCGAGGGATGGGACAGGTTCGGTTGAGGGATAGGATCACACCAGTGCACACTTCTACCCCAACAACCGTACACACGAGGGAAACTTGCATGCGGTATCAATAGTTGGCAATGTTAATCTTTCTTTGTAGTTTTCCATGGAAGGTGTATCCTGAGGGTCAGACAGTGGAGAGACTGCCTTATTTCAGTGGTAGATTAGTGGAGTAAGGAGACAATGTCTGGGTACGGATAGCCACCAACACCTAACACATCATGCAGGGACGCACAGAGGGGACATCATGCAGCAAACAATACCATGCTCATCTATCCCAATAGAGGTCGCCAGGAGTGCCTACTTTCTGACAACTCATTTAGAACTCGCTGCAAGGCAGGTATGGGTGGGATGGGTGTAAACAACCAAATCATACTTGAAGCAGTATGTCCCACTAATTCCTCACAAATAATTTTGAATACACTGTAGGAAGGGATTCAGTGGGATGTGCAGAAGCAACCAAACTGACCATAGGTCAACCTAACTTGAACATCGGGTAAAAATACATTTAAACTGACTACCTAGTACTTACACTTTTGCCATATATCCTCTGCAAGAATTGGATGAAATCAAATTTTTAAAGGAAAATGCCAAGTTTTTTAGTTTTTAAGTGCTCCCTTAGAGCTGTCCAGATGTGTTTCTGCTGTCAGACATTGTTTCAATGCGTTCTGGTGATGGCGGATTTGGGCATGACAACTTGGAAATAGAATTTCAGCCCAAAGGAAAATACCTTTCAGAGTACCCCTCCCCTTAACAAAACATTTCAGGAGTTAATAATGCCCAACAGCACCCCCAGAAAGGGCTGCAGTTTTGCCCATTGAGAGGCACGTGTCCTAGGTATCTGAGATGACCTGGCAGACTAGCTCTGTTTTAGAACATTCTATGTTGCATAGCATGCAAAGAATCATCTTCATGCCAAATCAACACACTTTTAGTTGAGAAATAGATGTGAAATTCAAAAAAAAATCCATGCATTGGCTTCTAGTATCAAGTCACGATGTGAAGGTCAAGGTCATGACTCAAGGTCAGATGCAAAGGTCAAGGTCAAATCCAATTTGTACCATGCATGAGACAGACTGCATTCTGAATATACTTTTGTATCAAGAGAACCGTGAAGTAGTGAGAAAATGTGAATTTTTTAGGATGCTTCATTTCAAGGTCATTCAAAAAGAAAGGTCATGGTCACTTACCTTGTCTATCGTGTTTTCTTCGATTGCAAACAAAGAGTCCCAGAGCTACTAGCACTATAACTACGACCCCGCCGAACACACCGCCAAGGACATACGCTAAAGGCACAGTTTCTGAAAATGGAAAGGAAAAAGAGACTTTTTTTGATTTGACAAAACTAGTGATTTTATTGCACTTACAAATCAAGGCATATAAGCTTCAGTAAATCTTGAGGCAATCAAATCA
>NMRB01000097.1:627611-644491 GCA_002633025.1 Notospermus geniculatus
CCTCCCAGTCGCCAGTAGCTCAGTGGCAACTAGTTGTCTCCAGTCGCAACTGTGATGTACGCTAGGCTTTAGATCTTGGCGTACCGTAATTTTTGTTTACTTACATAATACTGAAAGGACAGCGTTTCTACTTCTAATACCGAGTGTGTTTTCGGTTGCGCCGACTTGACACTGGTACATGGCGTCATCCTCGAGTTGGGCGTTTGCTATCATCAAGTAGGCCTGCCCTGAAAAATACGAAGAAAATACGCCACATCAGTGAAAGAATTTATCGCTTCCCCGTCGTACAAATGGTCAAAATTTTTGAGGAAATGCAAATTTTAATCATGGGTAATTATAAAGTGTGTCTGAAATTAATGTGAAATTAACAATGAAATGAGATTAAAGTCGTTAGTAGTAGAATTAAATAGTTTGTTAATGAATTCAATAGTTTCGAATAAGTAAGAATTTGGGGGATAGAATTTATCAAGACAAAGAGTAAGTTAACTTCCTATCAAGGACTGACGTAAATGCACACAAAATAGGAATATCTTGCTCTGAAAAATAATTTACTCATAAACAAAATATCTGATAGATTTAGAAAATCATACAGGAATAGTTCATAAGAATGAAGGATTCGACAGACTGGTGAATTCTGGCTAACGTTATTTAGGCCTATCAGGTCTAATGATGAATAAACAGAAGTGGGGCCAATTGGCCTAGACAGGTCAAAAGTATTTCACCCCACATCATTTTGACAAAGGTCAAGGCCATAATTAAGGTCAAGGTCACACTAACATCAAGGCCACATTAAATTGGCCAAAATTTTGGCGAAACAAACATCACAATTTTGTCAAATTGTCTTTCTAAATTTTTTGTAGCATCTGGCATGTCTAGTAAAATTTGAAAACAGTTTCAATCTCTCGTGAATTCATGTGAATTTCACCTGACTTTTGACAGTCTGGTGAATTCTCATGAATCCCACTCGATTTTGTACAGTCTGGTGAATTCATGTGAATTCCACCTGACTTTTGAGAGTCAGGTGAATTCTTCTGAATTTCACCTAACTTTTAACAGTCTGGTGAATTCCACCAACCTTGGGGCTCCGGTAAAACCTTAGCTCAAATTGCTTGGTACTTTAGCATTAGAATCTGCATTTCTAGAGGTCAGGGTAATGACAAAGGTCAAGGCCATATTAAGGTCAAGGTCACATTAACATCAAGGCCACATTAAGGTTCAAGGTCACATCTGATAAGCAAGCAAGTCTAATGTAGCTAGCTACAATCTCATATATAACATACAGTACATTTTGTGCATTTTAGAATAAATTATATGCCAAACAGAATTTTAGAACGGGAAAATATTTTTTTAAGGACCACAAGTAGATATTTACCAAGAACTGTAAAACTGGAGAGAAACAACACATAAATGTTAGATAATTTGAAATAATCTAACAATTCAAAAGCCGTCTGGAATAATAGACATGCTCCAGCCAATCACTGACCCAGACACATTAGTAACCAAGGAACCACGGCGCCATGGTAACCAACATAGTTACCATAGTTAGGCCCACCACGGTGTTCAATGTGAATTATAACCTTGACAACAGTAATTTACAAGAAGCACATTGGGAATCATTTTAAAAACGAAAAAAAATCGCCAAATTTTAAGTCTGATTTGAAATTAGGGAGGTAGTTTTGCAAACTAAATTATAGGTGGCAGGATATCTGCAAAGCGCAAAGAACTGAAATTAGTTACGAATCGAGGCAAAGAAAATAGGAACTCAAGGCGTAAAACAATGAATTATGGGATTGCTCATCGTCCATGCAGCGACACCTGTTGCGTAAAATTGTACCTAAAACGTAAATGCGAGAATACCGGTAATCGATTGCACAGGCTCCATACTGTAAATCCCGAAATGTTGGCATCAATTTAATCAAGCGTAAAGATAATTTCTTTTAAATATTGATTTTCACATCGATTTTTTTGTTTTTGTGAATATCTGTAGAAGTGAAATAAACTGTACGCAAACATTTCCGGGTTTACGGTATGTGTAGCTACATATTGCTGTGTGCAATTTGTTATGTCCCCTGCGTATTATTTTTTTTTCTTCAAATTTCTCTTCTACTTTGAAAGAGGTGTTTGCAACCAAATTGAATCCAAGAACAGAATCTCCTTAGTGGAACAAGAGCACACCTCCTCTATATAAGGGACACCGGTGTCCAGTCCCAAATCGGTCACATCTATTCATTTTGACCTCCATAATCAGGACACCTCTCAATTAAGGACAGTGATTGTCAGTAAGAAAGGTGTCCTTAATAGAGAGGTTCAAATGTATTTCACTACTCAACCCTGTATTAATCCAATCGCCACCTTCGTAACAGTGTTCGAGCCGAAGTTTTTATCGTCACATGCAGAGTGTCAATTTCATAGCAAAGGACACAACAAATGATGGTGACACCTTTTGACAAAGATTGGAACTAACAGCTGAAACATAGAATCTACGCAAATGAATAAATTAAATTGGATGACAGTGCAATGTACCAAATGGTTTTGAGCTACTAACAATTTTTCATCAGAATCTGCCATTCTAGGATTCACAAACTTTCTCTAATTCAGGAATGAGACATATTCAAAGCACTTGGTTTCAAATGACCTTGACACCATCCCTTCAAGAAAGATTAAGGTCAAAGGTCAAAGAAAGGACACAAATTCAATTTTTTTGTTTTATTCATATTGCTCATGTCAACTTGACCTGGAGATCACGCGGCGCACGACCTTGGAGAATGACCTTGAAATTAAACAAGGTCACAAAGCCTTCATGACCTTGAAATTAGTCAAGGTCAAGGTCAAGGTCAAGGTCTGGGCAAAATATTGGAACAATTCTGCACTTTTAGGAAGAATATAACCACCGCATGTCTATATCTGACCAAATTTTGCCAAAACATGACGGGACTTGGGTTGTTGGTAGCTCTTGAGCAAGACACTTGACCAATATGGACTGAGCCTCACACAGAAAACAAACATTGAGAATGAGACTTTTATGATTTCGGAAGTCGAAATTTTGAAGACAAAGAGCCCTAAATTAGGCTCTTTTTTCTCTAAGCGTTAGCTCTTTTATACTTTATTTTAGCTCTTTTCATCTAAAACTGTAGATTTCAATCTCGAATAAGTCGATTTTATTGAAAAATTACCGACATCAATGTTAAAATCAAAATCATCAGAAGGTGCATTTTAACCCTTCCAGAGTGAGTTTATTTACCAGTACTGTAAACTACAAATTTTCAGCACAGAATTTTACACACATTTCGATTTATGGTATTTTTTACGGCAGGAAGTAGTAGGGTTAAAAAATATCTTGGCAGAAAAATGATTCAGTGTTCGGCAAATATAACTTTACGAATTCTAGGGTGGAAATATGGATTGCCCCGTTCAATATCTGATTCGTTGAGGCTCAGCCAATCACAATGAACACAACCAAACAGTGTAGCAGCGATGATCAGGGGATGTCGTGGTGCGCAGTGCAACACCCACACTTGCCAGGAACGGAGTCTTTTTACCCCCTTTTTTTGTGCACTAGGCCTAGCAGGTGATATATTCAGAAGGAATATCTTATTTGGAGATAACACCATATGGAATGAACCCATCTCCTTGAGCCTGACTAACAACATGTCGCCGGCGACGCTCGGCGAAAAAAAGATTATTGAAATCATGAATATTCATGCATGAAAGACGCCTCATTAGTCTGTGTCCCTACTTAAAGCGCGTATGATGCTAAAACTTGAGGCGGGAATAAGAATTGGCGAATCTTCAAAACGAGAGGTATTTCGAGTACGTATTGAGATTAAAGGTATTTTGGGATGTTATCAAATTTAAAGGTACGCTTTCACGCAAAGGAAATAGGCCCATCGGCAGGATAATTGAAGGGGAGGGTCTAAAAGGGAGATTGATCGGAGGTTCGGGTACTTAACACTTTCACAGCCGAGGCCGATTTGTGGGAAAATGAAAATGTGCCAAAAAAGTTTGTAAGTTACCTGAAAGCAGCCAGGGGCCTACAGGACGGTGATCACTGGAAAGCTCTTGGTGAGCACTTTCCAATGAATACCTATGTGCCAGTGTTTATGTAAAATTTCAGGATTGGGATTTTTGATGATTTTTTTATGAAGTGGCACCAGTGAATTTTGCCCCTTGCGAAAGATACACTTTCAAAAGTTGGGCAAAGGTCGGGCCTACCCCAAACTAGGAGCCAACAGTGCTGTTGCATCCCTGGCAACAATATCGCAACTGGTCACCATATTTCTGGTTTTCAAATGAATATCGAACAAATTATGGTTAACACGCACACGACAACGTTTGAAACTAATCCCACCACGATGATGAAGGAGCCGACCGCTTGGACCACGAAGCACGGGCCTCGCCAACATCAGATCCCGTTGAAAAAAACGCCAAAAATCTTAAGTGAAAATATCACTTTAAACTGCATATATTGATCAAGAGCAGACGTCATGAATGATGCAAACGACGCCGTCTTTAAATTACGTCGAGATGTCTCCCAATATTCAAGATGAAATATGTATTAAAAGAAATTGGACTGATTTCTAGCTCCTGGTGGGCTGCTTTCCTCTAAATTACAAAGTCAATGGCATAATTTTGATGTTTCAAAGAGATGTTCAATCGACATTTTCCACTTTGGAGAGGATGTGAGATTTAATAGGTTTAACCCCTTGTTGAATACTTTAAGCCTAGGGTACATCGCACTTGCGACTGGAAGCAGCTGATCTGATCAGTCGCTGGTGATGTACGCGCTGCACGCACATCGCAAATTCAGCAACTCAGTAAAACTAGGAGGATCCAATCAGTCGTCATCATTGAGGTCCTGACGGCGTACATCACACTTGTGACTGGCAGCAACTCAGGTAACATCCGGGGCGTTGAGACTTGACGAGACTAGGTTTGGTTCAGAAAACTGGCACTGATCAGTCGCAAGCCCGCGTACATCGCAGCGACTGAACGAAACTGGGTACAACTAGTCGCTAGAAAGTTGAACATGTGCAACTCGCGGCAACTGGCAAAATCGCATTTCCCGCGAGTCGCAAGTGTGCGTACATCGACCGTTTCTGGCAACTGATCAGTCGCCTCTAGTTCCAGCTAGATCCTCCCAGTTGCCAGTACCTCAGTGGCAACTAGTTGTCTCCAGTCGCAAGTGTGATGTGTGCTAGGCTGAAGGGCAACAACATCATGAGATACTGTGAAGATCTTTGCAGTGCTTTCCACCGTAATAGAGAGCGTGCAGTGACTCATTGTGACGTCACTTTTGACCACGCTGACGTCCACGTCAAAGTGCGTCATGCGTAGATAACGTCATGGGTTGAAGTCACACACACAGACACAACTTGCGCCGATGACAAGTGCGCCACGTGGTTCATTTCTTGTCCAATATGGTGGATTTAGACTGATCACATGACGCGATGACATCACATGCACACTCTCTATACCCGGTACTGCCGCAAAGTGCATTACACAATTACCCTGCGGCGTACACCATGTGTTCCAAACAGCAATCAATGACATACGGTACAACAATTGTTGTATACAACATTTGTTGCACACAAATGTTGCACCCACCAACTGCAGCAACGACAGCTGTGGCAGCCACATTGCATACACCATACGTGGCGTACTGGTACCGATACAACAAATGTTGCATGCACAAAATGTGCCATACAACAAATGTTGCATGAACAAAATGTGTCATACAACAAATGTTGCATGCACAATAGGTGCCATACAACAAATGTTGTATGCACAATATGTGTGATACAACAAATGTTGCATGCGCAATATGTGCCATACAAATACTGCATGCAACAAAATGTTGCATGCGCCATACCAATGCAACAAATGTTGCATGCATCTATGTTGCAGACAACAAATGCTGCATGCACTGTCTTACTTGCGGACGAATGTTGCATTCACCATCAGTGCACACAACATCAGCGGTAGGCCTATATGCAACTGCTGCATGTAGGCTACAACACCCTTGCATACCGGTACATAATGCATTGCATACAACACTTAATGTGTAGGCCTAGGCATGAAAAATTTACTCTCCATCATTATCCAAACAATACAGATCCTTCTGAAAAATTTCTTCTGATATTCATGGGATTATTACTATTATAGGACTTCCCTGCCAAAATTCACCAAAACTTGGCGAAGAAATGTCCCTTGGGTCCACACAGTGATAGTTTCAGATGTGCATTTAGAGTTAGAGGCCACGATATCTGCAACAGTTCATCTCTAAGGAAAACCGAGAACACGCAACGCAGCGTTTTTTCTCCAAAATGAAGAAAATATTCTGATATTACTCAGATTTTTTTTAAATGTAAGAAATCCTTTCACAAAGATGCTTCATAATGAATTAACTCGAACGCTTTTTCATTAAAATTCTTTCATTGAGATGGAGTTCATTTTCTCATTTAGATCAAGCTCCTCTTCCAAGATTGCAATCTGCAGAAAAATAAATACATGCAATGTGCATCAGATATATTCAGGGTTTTCAATTTATTCCAATAGAAATTTTGTAGCGAGGCAACGTAAGATACTTTGTGCTGCAGTAGTGTTGCACTCATCACTCTCCTCGTGATCAGTGGGGGATGGTTGATTGAAGTAATAGCTTTTCTGTACACGATAATGTACTTGTTAGTATGAGACGGTGCTGTTACTTTAATTGACACACTCCCACTGATCACAAGCAGTAGGCCTAATACTGGTTTTTACCACTTGAGGGCAGCACTCTTGTGATTCTTTATCAAAAACCTTCAGAGTTAACCCTGTTACTGCCAATGGCAGTTTTATTAAAACCAAATTAATGCACATGATGCTGATAAGTTGAGGACGACTTGTCACCTAGGTACTCATTTGGAAGTGCTCTGTGAGAGCTGTCCAATGGATACCTATTTGATAAGGTTTATATGTTTTTTGTACTCTTGAAACTGTACGATAATCATCACAGGGGCGTGATCACGGCATCTGTGACCAACCAAATTCGGTAGACCCTACAGTCCATTCTAAATACGTTGTCATTGGTAAGAGACCTTCTGTGCAAGCCTCAGTGACCTAATCAACAAGTCATACAGGGAATGCAGCGAAAATGCGAAATGTGCAGGTTGTTAAATTTCCGCGAATGACCTACTGAAAGATTTTACAACAGAAGAAATTTCAGCAAATGCTCTTTGTCATGGTTCAACGTATTCCAATAAGACTGTGGAGTCTCCTTATTTGGTACAACAAAAGTGGGCCTCACTTTCAACGTGCCAACGAAAGCGCGGTCACGTCAAGCTCAACTGGGACACACAGACAAGGACAAGGACACAAGACACAAGTCAAAACTTTCAAATTCAAATTCGACAGTTACAAACACGTCACTGTTCGTTTAGTTTTTGACACCCATTCGACGTGATTAGCAAAATATCCCCGAGGTTTATGTGCACTACACTACCGGTACAAAAAAAATTCGAAAAACACATCAAAACTCTCCGAAAACTCACAAGAATGACCCCTTTAATAGTATATTGCGCCTTTAAGGATCCTCTTTCCTGAAATTCTCCAAAACGTCCGAAGAATGACCCTTTTAATTGTATACTGCACCTTTAATTTAACGATCCGGTTTAAAAATTCATGCCACTGACCACTCAACTGCACTGTTTGGTTGTGCTCATTAACATAATATACGAATCACATGACACGCCGTGGCCAATGAACAGTGACCTTGAAAAAGTCACATACGACCTTGAGAAAGTCGTGCATACTCACATATCTCTCGGCCAGGAAAATCACCTGTAAAAATCGTGTCGGTTTGCAATGATAGGGCGGAAATCCGTACCCATACGTGAAGCCAGGTTTGGGGAGGTGTATTTATAGGGGGAGCCCTGCATTTTAACGGGGCGGTTGAAAAAAGCAACACGAACGACATGAAGCAGTGCCCAGTGTAACAAATGTGATAGAATCGTGTTAATTTCAGATTTCCATGCAGATATCAGCAGGGGTGATTCAAAGTTTAAACTTGTGACCATATCATGGCCAAGAAAAGCTGGACTGCCCCTGAGGAGTACTTGCTGGCAAATCCAGCACTGGCAAAACAACATGACAATGGTCCTACGAATAAAGACTAGCAAATGCTTTTACTTCAGATTTGTACAGCATTGCCTAGTGCATTTGTATTGCAAAATCCAAGTAAAAGCATTTACTAGTCTTTATTTACATGACTCAATCTCGTCCGCTGCAACAGCCTGAATCACTTTTTTGTTACATCTTTTCTCTGAAGATGGCACCACCCTTCCAAGTCTCTCCACCCATCAGTGGGGGCATGGTCAATTGTCGTAATAGCCATACTCTGCACTACAGTCAACTTCATTGTGCAAGATAGAGCTATTACATCAATAGACGTCACTCCCACTGATCAATACTGGACTCTGCTCTTTACCTTTGGAGGCCAGTCACTGGCCTCAATTACACATGAAATGCCAAATTGATTTCAACTTTTTGACTGTTCAGCAATTGTCATGGTCAACATCATTAGATTGAGCAAAACTTTTCAAAATTTTTAACACTGTAGCACTTTACGCCATCAATCTTTGCTTTTTTCAACTTCACGTCATTAAATGCCTGTTCACCAGAAAGAGCCATTTAATGACCGCCCGCTGGGTTCATTACCGATGGTATCCACCAGCTCCACCTGGTGGGACCCTTAGGAATGAAATCAAATGTGGGACAGAGGCATGCATGCGATAGAAATCTCAGAGGCTGATTGACATAATTTATGATAATGCATGCATAATCCTTACCTAATTTGCATGTCAAGGCATGCATGGAGATTTTAGTACTAGAGATGGATAGGGACAGTTACGCAAGAAGCCAGTATCGAATATTGAAGAGCGCCACCATTGAGAGTAAATAAAACTAATATTTTGCCGATAGTGTTTGGCCGATAGTCGTTAGAATGCAATCACATGATAGGCTCACGACAATCAGTTTGCGACGAATCATATACACTGATAGCCGCCACGTCGACATTCAACCCGCCACGTTTTATCAAAACGCCGAAATATATCCGCCATATATGTTCAAATTTTTCATCAAATTTTCTAAAATGCACCGGGATCCAGTTTTGGTTTGAATGCCACTTATTGTTGGTCCTCAATCAGAATTTCCGAAAAAAAATTGTATGAAAAATTTGACCGTGTATGGCGGCTCTTAGCATACAAATATACCACCTTGCTGCCGACAACACCACCAAAAGTCCAGAAAGTGAAGACCTAAATAGCCAAATGTCAGACACCCAATCGGGCGAAAGGACAGATTTTCAAATCTTGTAGTCAGCCTGACGCCCGATGGCCATCAGAACCGAAGAAAGTTTTGTTGATATTTTTTTGACCATGTTGTAAAACTGACCATTTTTCTGGACGTAACCTTTTGGTCTTAATAGTATGGGCAGCAAAAATGGCACTCCCACCACCTCACCATATATTAACATATCATTTGCATATCATTAGCATATCATTAAAATCCAACACTTTAACTTGTTTTATCGTAAACAAACGGTGCTGCAAGGTTTGTGCGAAGAGAGGGTCACACTCTTTATTTGTAAAGGAAAGAAACCACCCTTTTTTGGGACTCACTACTACCTGTAGGATTTGAGGGGGTGATGAGGGACTCCAAAGCCGGGAGTGTCAGGTGAGACAGGAATTGTGCGGTTTGCAAGGGGCCGGATGCATTTTCCTTCCTTTGTCAGAAATTTTGATCCCTGACTCTTCCAATTCATTGGCGGTAAAATATAATGTGTAATTCAGACAAAAGATGGCAGCACCTAGACTGCTACGATTCATTGAATTTTTCAAAATGGCATCTTTATTAGAGAGAAAATCCACAGTTTTAAATTCGTAAACATATTTCAACAATAGATGTCAGCACCTGTATTTTTATTTCGCAAAATTTTTTTTCCGTCAAATCAAAGTCTCATGCTCAAATTAAAATGATCACAAAGCCATTTTTACATCGCAAGACAAATTTCCAGCAAAATGCATCGATATGAATTCAAGTGCAAGATGTTTATCAAAATGCATTTGGATATTTAAGTTCTTCAATCTAACAAAAGATGGCAGCACTTACAAGTTTGGTAGAGAGTTCCTGGGTCTACAAATAAATTACTAAATATAGAATCTGCCATGCAAGTATCAGGGTGAAGGGTATCCAAATAAAAAAAAATATTTGTGTTGTCCAGACCTGAACGATGGCAGCACCTATTGGGTATTTAAGACTTATAAATTTCTGGGATAACTGATTTTTTACGAAAAAAGAGAACACCAAAAATGATAATAAATTCACTTGCTAAATCTAAACATCCTGGTAGTAGAACTAAAGGATAATATTTAAATTAATATTTAGAGTGACAAATCTTTCTAAGTTTCGAAAGGAAGGGTTGAAAACGTAAATCTAGCGTCAGAGGGGCTGAGTTGTTGTGATACCCCCTTGCGAATTTTTATCACAAGGGCCTAATTTTTGTGACCAAGGTTACGTTTCCTGAACAAAGGGAAGTCGGTAAGTTGTTTACAGGAACTACGTTTTTTATATTCTACAAATTTATGAACAAATTTTTCGAAGACGTGGTACAATTTAGAAACGATGATTTCACAAAGGTTTGCACGAATGAACGAAGTCGTTAAATAGAATGTGGAAGACACTCAAAGACTAGACATGACGAGACGAAGATTTTTGTCGAAGAATTTCACAAAAGCAGAGGAAATTCGAGGTCTCATTATGATATGAAACGGGGTTGTCGACGGAAACAAAGGGTTAAAGGACAAGAATAATGCATTTATAGACATTAATCAAATGCACTGTTATTTTGAACTGTTTTTTTCACTGAATACGTCTTTTTGTGCAACGTAAAAATATCAAGTTCGTTGACGTCATCGCAAATGACGTTGTATTTGATTGAGATAACTGATCAAAATGCTAATTTTCTGACTCATTTGCATATTATGACATCATCACAGGATGTTCGCACGTCAGTAAAACAACTGCTTGCACATTATAGCCATCATAACATGGTGCAATTCCTCCAATGGTAAAGGCAGTATCTCACTTGTGAGCAGTGGAACCATGGTCAATTGAAGTAAAAGCTCTATCATGTACTACCAATGCATTGTACTGTAGAGTATTGATGTTACCTCAATCGACGACACTCCCACTGATCACCAATTGTAAAAGGTAGAATCTCAACTTGTATCAGTGGGAGCATGGTCAATTAAGACAACAGCTCCATTGTGTACTACCAACTGTTCCCTCAATCGGCCAAACCCCCACCGATTCGCAACATAGATACCGCTTTTTACCATTGGATGATGGAATTGTTCAAATGTTGAATTAGGTTCTAAGGGTAAGGCAAACAATACTGAACTCTGAAATAAAGAAGTTTGGATTGTGACTACTGTTGAAGACATGGAACGTGATCATTGGTTAGGGAGGTGTGAGATAGAGGGAGCTAGTTGAAGAATTAGAGATGGCCTACTGCTGACCCAAAGCAGGATAAAGTTGAAGGTCTGGTTTAAAGTCCACATGATTCTCGTGCATGAATGCTTGCCGCCCAGCAGGCATCAGTGACTTTTCACGACGGCTGGATGAAGCACAAGCCAACAGCCATTCTCGAATTCGCAGATCTGCGCACTTCCGCCGAAATCTCAACCAGAACCTCGATCTGAAGCCGGGTGACGTGACGCCATCCATGATTCAGCAATGGTCAAGTCTGACGCAACGTCGTTGACGTCACTGTTGTGGGGTTGTCTGCGTCACGTCATTCAGTTTCAGACCGAGGTTGTAGTTGAGATTTCGGCGGAAGTGCGCAGATCTTTGTCGTTTACGTCAATTTGAAAACGGTCTATTTGGTTGGATTATGGCAATTTTACGAACAAATTTGATTCTCCCGTATTTTGTACCCAAACCTTTCCCTTTTCAAGGTCAGCTGAAGGTCACAGAATGTCAAGAGGGTAGTCATAGTCAAAAGAAGGACAAATATAGTGTGTTTAGTAAAAGGTTAGTGATTAGTAGTTCAAAGTTAGTGTAAAACATGGGCTGTAGTATTTGAGAGAAAAGCATGCAATGTACAGGTTCTGAGGTCATCAAAGGTCAAAAGGGTCATATGAGTAGCCAGTGACCTTGACCTGTGATGATAAGATAGTCAAAAGGTATTGAGAACGAGTGTAAAATTGACGAGACAGGGTTTTGTTCTTTTGTTAGTTCATAGGTGGCGTAATCATGCGGGACGTTGACACGAACTGTGAAACCGTGTCATTTTTGGGGGAAATTAGTCACTCAGAAATCAAAATCTGTTTCATGCAGTTATTTCAAGTCTTCATGGCATGTCATAATGAGGTCATGGCACAGGGGGATGAGCAGTACAAGGAATAGCCAAAGTCGCCAAGGCACTGGGGAAAAACAGAGCACAGAACAGCCAAAGTCATCATCATCATCACTCCTGGGGAATGTAGCCAAGACAAGCACAGCATTGAACGTCCCCCGTCGCCCCGGGTGCAAGTTCGACGGGCCTGTATTTTGAAGATTCCGTTCAGTATTAATGGCACAATCACAGTTTATATGATTCGGCTTTTTGGCCCCCTGGTGGCAAAGTGGGAAATCAGATTTGGTCGATTCTTTGACGCGACACACCGTTGGCCCATGATACATCCCTCCACCAAATATCAACCCAAAATTTTCAGTCGTTCAGAAGTTACAGAGAGGAAGGGAACTTATGTGGTTTGTACAAAGCGCCCCCTACAGGGCTGGAAAATGAATGTAATTGAAAANGAAAACCCGTATGGTATGTTATGTACCCTTGCTAGATGAGCCTACCATAAAAATTTCGTGAAATTCCATTCAGTATTAAAGGCGTAATCGCAGTTTTTGTGGTTTGGCTTTCGGCCCCCTGGTGGCAAAGTGGAGAATCGGATTTGGCCGATTCTTTCACGCGACACACCTTTGGCCTGTGATACATCCCTCCACCAAATATGAATCCAAAATCTTTAGTCGTTCTTAAGTTATAGAGCGGAAGGGACTAGTAGCGGCGAGCGGCGAGCGGCGAGCGGCGAGCACCGAGCGCCGAGCGGCGAGCGCCGAGCGGCAGAGGCGCACGGACGGCCGGTATTTTCAAGTCCCCCTCCGAGGGCTCCGGGGGACAAAAACAGGGGTAACTGGAGCCCTAATGCATCATGCAGTTGAGGTCGAGGGGTAGCCAACAATGCATAGAACAGCCAAAATCCAAATTTGGGGGAGGAATAGCCAATGGAACAGCACTGCAGCAATTTCACCCTTGAAACAGACAAGATTTCTTGAATTGCATGACCTGTTAATTAAGCTTCAACAGGAGAAGGGTCAGTAAGGGTTCTTTTTTGGGGGGGGGGTATGGAGAGAAAAGGGTTTGCAGCCAAAGATTGTACACCTTGCATAAGTATTTCTCTCACAAACTGACCTGTCGCAGTGATGTTGTGATCGGTTGCTGAAAGCAGGTTTTCATTTGAGAAGACGTTTTTGTGACGATTGCCAGAACTAAGGCTTAAGTCGAACAGTTCCATCTGCCTTGATAATCCCAGCGTATCAAGTTTGTAGGCCCCAGGGCTGCCCATTTTTGGTCCATTATATCCCTATGTCAGGCATTAACTGGGGCTGTTGCGATATGTACGACAGTTGTTCTCATTTCAGAGCACAAATAGGGAGCAATCTAAAGAACAGCACAGAGGCCATATCCAAATCAAGATCTGGTTGCTGATGGGGTAAAACCATTGATGGAACAGCCACATTTTCAGAGGGGGAGGGGCAATCAACAGAACAGCGACAATGTCAATTTCATCCCAGGTCTGATCCAAAATCCATTATTTTTTCAGGTGTTGCTGTGAAGGATATTTTGAGTTGAACAGCAAGGTTACGATGGGATGCCCAGACCACACAAAATGGGATGCGGATATACGTAGGAGGAGACCAACATATGGGGATCTTGCCTAACGTGTATTTAAATTGGGTTCAAAAGTTGCCACATCAAACACTTCACACAAAAGTGTTTGTGGTCAACTTCTCTCCTGGTGACATGCCTAACAGTAAATTTTTCATTTTTTCCCAGGGATCAACTGACTTGTTTTTCTGAATTCTAAGTGGAGTATTTTTAACATCCAACATCATCCACCACCCATAAGATAACAAAAATTTAAAATACCGACGCAAAATGAAAATTGTTAGAAAGTTTAAGGTCATTACTTACCATTTTGCTTGCTTCCTTTCATAGAATAACGATCGTAACCCGGTAAATTCCGCTCAACCCCTAATCCAAACCCGTCTTTAGTCCACTGCAAGTCCCCGACCATATCCGCTACGGCGCATTTTAACGTCGCGGAGCTACCGGCGATGACGGCCTGGTCCGACGGTTCCTCGATAAAACGTTGATCGCACGACACTGAAAAATATAGAACGGATAATGCACACTTTATCCGGGCCATGTTGGCAGCGGTATCGTTACCGCCCGACGATATTCCATATAGGCGTTTGTCGGCGGCGCTCGTGACTGAAAAATAGAATAGAGAGGCGTGAAATGTTGCCGGTGGACTTTTTAACATCCACTTACCATTCCACTGCCACAACGACAAACTCCGCTGCATGATTTCTCGAAATTTTGCCCTCTCGGATCCAGATTTTTGTAGTTTTTTTCAAAATAGAATGAGAGGTTGGTTTTTGTAGGAGGAGAAGGGTTTGAATGGAAAAAATAAAACAAAGAAAAAATTCCATGACAGATTTGAGCTTGATGTTTGGTACGATCGAAAGACAGGATAGGATGTTTCACAAAGGTTTATTCGAAATGAAATTGACACTCACAAAGAGCTGTTGAAAGCAACATGGCCGTCAAATTCTGCATCCTTTTTGTGTGCGCAAGGTTTAAATGCAGCAGGCCATGTCAATTTCAACAGGAAATTGGGATATATTCCATTTGAGAAGCCATGCCTAGTCCACGCACCACCCACAAAACTACATTGTAATGTAACAACAGGTAAACAAGGTAAAAACAGGTAAGAGTAGGAATGGAAAGAAAAGGATAGGTCAGCTTTAAGCTTTAAATCATGCAGGATTCAAAACATTGGCTATAAAGAAGGAAGACCTTATTCAAATGTCGACAAACTGATACCGTTTAGAAAGAGCTATGGGGGAGGGGGATACTGTGCCTCCCGGGGAAGGGGGGTCCTGAGGCAATCTGAAACCTGCGCTGTCAAAAACAGTCCCCCTCCCTGTTGAAAGGGTCAATCACGAGACTGAACCGGGACCTCAGCTGTACCAGATGCTGTCATTTCCACTGGACCACTCTGACAGCCCTTTTGGGAATTTACAGTACTGATCACAGAAACACTCCCCGTCACGCACACCTGATGCCACAGGTGAGTTACAGTTTGCCGGGGATTAAAAGCCAGGACGGGGAGATCTAGCGAACAATCCAACCAATCAAATCGGAGAACACAACCTGCGATATCAAAGATTTATGGACGGTTCATCCGCAAACATCGCATATCACGAGAAGAGACCTGTCTTATCTCTCCGACGTCCGAACATCTGACAGTTACGTTCTACTCGTTCATCTTTCTGTCAATTTCATGGTCAGTACACAGTTACACAGCAGTATATCCGTGATCGCCAATTTTAGCGATAGTGTCAAGTTGTCCTTTTCTCCTGCTAGATTTAGAACGAGAGTTTTCGTTCAGCCGACTGGTCGCCATTAACGCTTTCAGGGGCGGATCCACGATTTCGGAAAAGAGGGGGCGCACTGTGCTAGAAACATTGAAATCTGCGGTGAATTTCAATGATTTGTTCCAAATTTCAGAATTTCACGATCAATTTTACAGATTTGGTGACCAAAAGGGGGCGCGCCGGGTGCGCCCCCCCCCNCTGTGCAGAAAAGGTGTCGCATAAGTATTCATTGGAAGGTGCTCACTGAGAGCTTTCCAATGAATACTACTATGTGACGGCTTTCAGTTCCCATTCAAGGTTTTTCATTTTTCACTTTTGACAAAATTGACTTTTGCAGTGAAAGGGTTAACACATAAGGTGATTTGGGAATGCAGCAGTGTTTTTTTTTCTCAAAGTAGGCCTACATGTAATCCGAATTTAAAACCTTATACAGGGATTTGTGGACCCCACTGATAAACAGGCCCAGTCACGAAAGACTTTGTCATTTCTGTAGAATTGAAACCCTAACACCTGTAGTTCTGCTATCTAAGGCTAGGTGTCAGCACTGCATAGTGCAGCATTCAGCTTCTAAACCCAATGTGTTTTTGTAGATTTCACCAAGGGGTGATGTTCATTGACAGAAGAGCCATTAGTCCAGTAAATTTAAGCGAAAATTCAAAAATTCAAAATTTTAAAGATTTTCAGCGACAAAGTTGTTCATAGTGGAGTTGCTCTTACATCACTTGCTTGCACCCCCAATTCCTTGTGATTAGTCCAGTAAATCTAGGAATTAACCGGGAACAAATTGCAACAGAAGGTTTTTTTGCTTTAAATGTTTTATTAGGTCACCTTGGACATCATATCCAATATCCCCAAAATCGCACGGCGGGAACCCACTTAATTTGCATATTCAATTTTGTGAACTGACTTTAACGTTGGACGCTGATGGACGCAGCAGCTGAGCTTTGTACAGGAGAGTGGGACCCGATGTACTGCTAACTTTGTAACGGTTGGATTTACACCCCATAAATGTATTACCAACAGATAGAAATACGGTGCCTCGGAACCAGACAAACACATTCTCAATTGTTTTTAGTCGTTATGTACTAAGATATGATGCTTTTTATATAAATTAACACAAAAAT